>QGOA01001226.1:0-25058 GCA_003313075.1 Termitomyces sp. MG16
ATGGTACGGCACAAAGCGGGCTCCCGTACAACGTATGACACGTACCGTTGTGATGTCTCTATGTGGAGAGGGAGCACATACTTGCTTCCAGCGTCGCTACTGTCAGGTTTGTCTGAAGACCCTTCAAACACTGCTGCCACCGCAACAGGCACATTTGTTCTCCCAGACCCCTTTTCCATCACCTTTGCCTTCCCTTTTACATACTCCTTCTGAGCTGTGAGTGCAAATTTGGGGGTCAGACATCATTTGTTATAGTCTTCTAGCTTCAAGGCATTTTCTCTGTCGGGGCAAGATGCCACGTGATGATCAACATAGAGCCGTCGACACTGATAACATCCAGAGTGCTCATCAAGAATCCTTTGTTCCTCCGCCATCAATGCATAAACATAGTACTGATTTGAGCCTTCTGGGCAGCGATGACAGTGTCAATGTCAGCAACCGTGTGGAGCCACTTGTGAAAGTCAGTAATCTGGTCATAGCACAAATCCTTATTGCCCAGCATATACTCCCTCCGCACATTGTCCTGGCAATGTAACAAAATGTGATCATGTAATTTCTCTGCAGGGATATAGAATCACGGGAAGGTACTCAAGATGTTGTTGGCTTTGCATAAGGTGTTGACCCAATTCATGAAACTCTCATCCTCTGCCTGCTTCTTTGATAAAGCCTGCACAACCTCCCATGCCCAATCTGTCAACAAGACAATCTCTCGGAGACGTGCCATGAAGACTGTAAACGTAAGCTGTTGCAACTCCCTCTCATTCTCCCTGACTCATGCACACATGGCTGGCTCGTCAATATTGTACATAACTTGCTCCACCTGCTTGTTGTCTCCAATGTTCTTATGACTGAAGTATTTTCAACAGTTATACTCAAAGTCTTCCAACTGCCTGGGACTGATTGACGCCTTCCCAATTACCGGAGCATGACTCGAGAACACTTGGAATACCTTGGCCATATACAATGTTGATTTCAGTGGGGACATGGGAGAGGTATGTGTTGGGAGGATATACGACTCGTCAGACAAGGTCAAAGACTCAGATAAAGAAGGTGAGGATGGGGACACAATAGGAGCCGTTGTCAACTGCAGATGTACCAAAAATGGTGTTCCAGGATGCAAGGATGACAGGTCAGTCAATGGAGATCTATCACGTGACGGTGCCGGTGAATGAGACGTATGCAAAGGTGACAAGAAATGAGAAAGAGTGAGAAGGAGAGCGGGATCAAGAATCACAAGTTCTAAGAGTTCTTTGTTGCAAATGAGTATACGCCAGATTGACCAAATCTGCAACAAGACAGAAGTCTACCAAGAGCGGGCATGAAAAGGCAGCCATCCTAGGCCCCTTTATACTTCGTCAAGTCCACGGACTTCCTTTGGAAGCAAGACCAATTTTGGTTCCCCAATGGAACCCTTCCCCCTCAGAGACACTACTAAGTGACAGACAGCTGGCTATCAATAGTTCCGCAGACAGCAAGCAAAGGAGATTTCACATAAGCTGTACTTCTTTCAAGCGTCTTGTATGATTCAAAAAAAAAGTGTAAGAGAGCGTGATTGCTCTTCTTTATGAAAGGAAATAAGACCCAGCAACAGAATAGTACAAGAGATCTATTTCAAAGAAAAAGGAAAAAACTAAACTATCTAGAAAAGTACAGCTCAGTATTTAAGTGATTAACTAATTAAAGTTCACTTTTTTTTCCAATCAAAAGCCCCAATAGTATTTATCGGTCCGAATACGATTAATGAGAAAATCGGATAACTCAGACTTGCACCAACAGTCAAAGTGACAGTCAATGAAGCAAGAACAAGAAGAACAAGAAGAACAAGAATGAGCAGAGCAGTCAAAGTTGATGAGCAAAGGCCAAAAGGAAAACTTCGATAGTAAGCATCATGCTTACACAGAAACAGGTCACATGATAGTGGTAGAGTGTTAAGAAGGTGATTAATTGAAGTTAAACATGTCAAATTAGTACAAACAAGGTCACATGACATTGTTTATACTTTCCACAAGGTGTTTCCATCTTCTACTGCTTAAAAGTATTGAGAAAATATGAAAATTAAAATGAGTTAAAAAACTGCTCCGATGATTGAATATTTTGTTTGATTTATTAATAGGTGAGTTCTTGTCCAAATCACATGATATATACCTCATTATGAAGCCAGGATGCAGTTGTATGTCATGTGATTTTCTACAATGTTTTGCTTAGGTAATTGTTGCACACCATGTGAATCGTTCCAAAAAGGCCAAACATTGAGGCAGTTTTTTAAGAGAGTGTATGAAGGATTGTGAAGCCCTCAGCTCTCTAATGTATGCCTAGATAGGGACTCAACCTAACATCACCTTTGCAATTACATCCCTCAGTCAGTTCATGTTAAACTCCAGCAAACTATATTGGCTCATGCTGATGCATATTATGAGATATATAAAGGGCACACTGAACTACAAGCTATGCTATGGAGGCTCCAGCCACAATGATTACACCCCACATGGCTACTACAACTCTAACTTTGCAGCTGACATAAACATGAGATCCTCTGTATTTTAAGAAGTCTATGCCATTATTAAGTTCTGTAGCATGCAGGCACTTCTCAGCATTCATTGTGGCTATCTCAGAAAATACTCCATAGTTGTTAGTGAGTGCTTTTCAGGCTTTTGCAGCAGAACCATCCATTTTTATCTGCAGTCCTACTGGATTTTTAGTGTTATAAATAATAAGGCCTAGTACCATGCATCTCTCTCTTCCTACTCTTCCAGGGATGGGTTTCTCAATAACTATTTGATGGGTTTTTGTTCATCTATTTTTGTATCTTCCAGTTTACTAATTGTGCTGTCTATGTATCTGCAAGCACCTCTTGCTCTCACAGCAATTAGAATATCATTTTTAAATGTGGTGTAGTTTGTGCCATCCAAGTGGGCTTCTTTGGAGAAGTTTGGCAGCTTGAAAGAATGTGTGGATGCAAGTTTCTGGTATAGAGTTTTGTTGCGTTAATGGGCAGGATGTGTATGTGTGTGGAATCACATTTTAGAGCAGTGGCTCAACAAAGTAGAAATGCAAACAGGACCAATAATCTGTAGAATAATACAGTGATTAGTCTACAGGGTATGCTTTAATATAAGTATGTGTATAGATAAATATGACAGCTCACTCTCAGTCACACTGTAAAATGTTTATATGACTGAGGGTAGCGTCTGTATGCTGTAAGTATAAATAGTAAAATAATTAAGGTTTGCCACAAAGACTAGCAAATAATGATCACCAGCCCCTGTAGCCAAAAGGTGATAAAAATATATGAGCAGTAATCAAAAAAGGAAAAAACATATCTCATGACTTATAATATGATGTATGGACATGTAAGTCCTTATTCAATACAAACACATCAAGCATGAAAATATCAAACTTCAGTGCATTTCTAGATTGCTGATGCCCTTATAAAAGCTTTATCCAAAGAAGTTAAAAAAGCATCATATCAGACTAGAAGTAATGCCGCCTACATTGCCATCAAGTAGGTGTGTTAAGAAGATTGACTGACAACTTTGGCAATGCACTGATATTACAATATCATCTACTTTTGTCATAACTTGGTATGTCTTACTATAATTCACATCTTTTTCAAATGTTCTTGTACATATTACTCATTTTATTCAAAAGCACTCCACATGTTTCATTAGTACATCTATATAAATACTTGCTGTCACTTGGGGTCAATATCATTTTTGATTGTTGACTCTAAGTGAGTACACACTTTATTTAATTCTCCACTTATTCTAACTCAACATGATCTTCAATTGTTGACTTTGGATATTATTATTATATATTTGTACACAAATACAACTATTCTGTGATATGTTGCATCAAGCTGTCACAACAAGAAGCACTCAGTGCAGCTTTAACTCTCCTTGGTTATGTCTCTGACATTGACCAGCTATATTCCTGGAAGTTAGAAGGAATTCTTCTGAACTTTGGATGTCAAACACAGCTCTAAGAAGTTCAGTCTCTTCAACCTACCACTCTTCCAGAGTTTTTTGCCTTTAATAATGTCTAGATAATTCTCCAGAGCCTCATGCTGACAAATACTGCAGCAAGAGGTTATGGGTTCAAACCATGTCTCCCATCCAGGTATCTACTCCAATCACCACCATGGGGTACCTGTTTCAGCCACATAAGGGAAGGTTTAGTGGGTATTATGGATAAAAAATTCATAAGTCCCACACTGTCTCTCAGACAAAAATCCGGGATTTATGTGTAAATGCATTCCTGCCCCTTGGTAATGTGAAGGTCCAATCTCTTTATGGAAGTGGGTTACACCGCAATATCCCGGACCATAGAGGCTGTCCATTGAGAACTGTCTATGGTGTCCACAGTGATACTACCAAAATAAATAAATAAATAAATAAAAACTAAAAACTAGCCATTTATATGTAAAATAAGCCTCAGAAATGATTCTATAACAACCCCTTTCATAACCCATACCCCCTAATAACATACTTTTCGGCTTCCACGGAGGGGCCATGGGTTATAAGAGGTTTGACTGTAAATTCGAGCGCTCGAGCGCTCTGTGTATTTTGATTGATTGATCTATCTTCGACGACGACGACAACGGACCACGGCAACCACCATGACACGAGAATAAGGACAGGAACATTCCCTGTTTTGCGACTGTGTTAGGCCTTGCTTGCATTTTT
This sequence comes from Termitomyces sp. MG16, assembly GCA_003313075.1. NCBI lineage: Eukaryota > Fungi > Basidiomycota > Agaricomycetes > Agaricales > Lyophyllaceae > Termitomyces > Termitomyces sp. MG16. The sequence continues at coordinate 4,683 of QGOA01001226.1, forward strand.
TCTTTCTTTCGCGCTTCTGCTTCTGCTTCTGCGTCTGCGTCTGCTTTTTTTTGTTTCTGTTTCCCTACGCAATCACCTACACACGCTTGCTCTCGTTACTGCTACTGCTAGGCCCCACACACTCACACTCACACGCACACCCCTAAAAATGGCTTACCAACCTGCTCAAGCTCAAGGATTACGACTACTCGCTCTCGGTACACGTACTCCCCATCCCTCTCCCTCGGCACTAACCACCACACCGCACCTATCCAGACGGCGGCGGCATCCGCGGGCTATCCGAGCTCCTCATCCTCGAAGAAATAATGCACCGGATCAAAACTGAGGAAAACCTCCAAGACGTTCCCCGGCCTTGCGAGTACTTCGATCTCATAGGCGGGACGGGTACCGGTGGGTGAGTCCTTTTTTTGTTTTTTTTTTGTTGTTTTTGGGTCGGCGAGTGATCTGGTTTTGGGGTCTTGTCGGTGCTCGCAATCGCATTCGTGTTGGTGTACTCGTTGCTCGTGTCCACGCCCGCGCTCGTGCCACCAGCCTAATCGCGATCCTCCTGGGACGGCTGTGCATGTCCGTAAGCTCCGCCATAGCCGCCTACACCGACATCACAGGCAAAGTCTTCTCTAAAATGAAATGCGCCTGGAAAGACGGGACGTTCAAAGCGAGCGCGCTCGAGGCGGCGATGAAAGAGATCGTAGCGAGGTACGATGTGAGTAGGGACGAGAATGCTCGTATGATGAGTCCGCCGGCAATGCGCAATGGGTGTAAGACGTGAGTTTTCTGGAAACCCCGTAGAGTTTTGATTTTTGATTATCTATTCTCACATCCTCTTTCCCCCAACCCCAAATCCCGGGCTTAGGTTCGTCTGCGCGACGCCCGCACACAACATGGCGCACCCGCGGCTCTTCCGCTCATACGAAGCACGCTCGAACCAAGAATACAACGCCACGATCTGGGAAGCCGCGCGCGCGACAACCGCCGCGACGCGTGTCTTCAAACGGATCAAGATCGGGTCCGCCCCGCCTGAAGAGTTCATCGACAGCGGGTTAGGCTGCAACAACCCTAGCAAGCTCGTCTTGCGCGAGGCTCAATCCTTCTTTGGCAGTGGCAGCGGCGGCGCCAACGGCAGCAACGGCGGGGGGGACCGCGATATCGCGATCGCGTGTATAGTGAGTATCGGCGCGGGACAGCCAAAGACGATATCGCTTCGCAGGCCAGAGGGGATGCAGCGGTTGTTTCCGACGGAGTTGATTCAGGTACTCGTGCGTATTTCGACGGACTGTGAGCTTGTCTCGGACGATTTCGAGGCGGATTTCGGGGGCATACAGCAGCAGAGTGGCGGGGTCAGAAGGTATTTCAGGTTTAATGTGCAACAGGGGTTGCAGGATGTGAATCTTGCGGAGTGGACGAGGCTGGGAGAGGTCAAGACGCATACGTTGCAGTATCTGAGAGGCGCGATGGTTGGGAGGGAGATTGATATGGTGAGGGATTTGTTGAGGTTGAGAGAGACGTTAACGGACGAACATGGAAGTCAGGTGCATAGACTCTTTTATCATCTGCGTTTTTGAGTCTTGAGACTCTGATAGGCGTCTTCTGGTTCAAGGCATCTGATGACGAGAGAGATGTCGGTAGTGCGTAGCTTGACTCTTTTTTTTTCGCTGCGTTTGTTTGGATGTTGAGACCTCTGATAGGCGGCTTCTGGTTCAAGGCATTTGATGACGAGAGAGATGTCGGTAGTGCGTAGCTTCACTCTTTTTTTCGTTGCGTTTGTTTGGATGTTGAGACCTCTGATTAGGCTTCTGGATCTCTAAGGTGGATCAGAAAAGTGAAAGCGTCTCTATCTGTGATATTCGACACATTACCATATTACAAGCGTCTACTATCTTGCACGGGACGCGAAGCTCAAAACGCCCTTGATGCCTTCCAAACGGTAAACCCCAAACCCATTATCGTGATTACTGTGCCATTACTTAGTAAAACAAGCTGTTGGATACGGATAGTTTTCACGATCGGGGACAGTTGATCGTTGCGATGCGCAGGCTGTCGGAACGCACGAACCTATACCCCGCGCGGTTCTTCTTGAACGAGCCTCCAGAGACGCTCGGGGACGGGCCGGTTGCAGCGGGCGGGTTCGCGGACGTGTATAGGGTTGTATCTCAGCACGGCGAGGAAATGTGTTTCAAGGTAATCAGGCAGTACGAACGAACGACCGAGAAGTATATGGCAAAGGTGTGTATACGGTTTGTAGGATGGTAAAAATACAACGAGCAAGCAAAAAGGTGTACGCCCGAGAGGTCGTTGTGTGGGCGCAGCTATCACACCCGAATATCCTTCCCTTTTATGGACTCGTTAGACTTGGGGGCACGCGACTTGCTTTCGTTTCGCGGTGGGCGAGGAACGGGAACCTGGGAGAGTATTTGGTTGAGAATCCAAATGCAAATCGATTACTTCTTGTGAGTGGGTGTGCACCCGAGTGGGATGGCGTACTGAGTTTTTGGTAGTGTTCAGACACGGCGGCTGGGATGGAATACTTGCACCAGAATAATATCGTTCACGGCGACTTGAAGGGGGTGAGTGACGGACTTGACGTTGCACTCCAGAAATGAATTTGGGGTCTACTAGTTGAACGTGCTGATTGATAGTTCGGGGAGAGCGGCGCTGGCGGACTTTGGGCTCTCGGGCGTGACTGACCCGCAGATTCTCAAGTGGAAGACGCTGTCGGAGGTGGGATACATAGGCGGCACGCCACGGTGGCAGGCACCTGAACTGTGGAACGAACAAAGAAATAGGTACAAGACGAAAGCGAGCGATGTGTTTGCGTGGGCTAATGTTTGTTACGAGGTGGGTTATACCCAGTCCTTTGTGATGTTCCCACCTGGATTGAACAGATCTTCACGGGCCGACTGCCGTACTATGAGAAGATGAAAACGACGGTGATTCTGGGTATTCTGCGAGGAGAAACGCCGACGTGCCCTGAGGAGGGTGATGCAGCGTGGCACAAGCACGGGCTGACGCAGGACATGTGGAAGCTGATGGAAGAGTGCTGGGCGTTCAAGGCGGATAGGCGGCCGGATGCAAGTGCAGTGTTAGCGCGAATTCAGACAGGAGCAGACACACGGGGACGGGGAGAGTGGGGACTTGTGCGGGGAGGAAAAGGGCCCGGTGTGCTGTGGGAAGGACTGTCGTGTGTTCTGGAGCGTGCTGTATTCGGATGACGACGTCATGGATTGTCACTCTATAGTAAGCTGGTCATTTTGAACTCCGCCCGGACAAGAACTTGGAATCCGACAGAACGCGACTCACCTAGATATGACGAGGTGGGCTATTGCCAAAATGAATGATGGGAAGCCAACAGACAACCAAATATGGAAGTCCTTGATGGACAAGGACATCACAAGAGAAATCCATGCATACATGTTGAAAGCAATGCATAAGAGCTACAAAATAGGGATCTACTGGAAAAATATACCAAACTTTGAGAGAAGGGAATTATGTGAGCCCTGCAGCAATGTAACAGAATCAATGAAATACATCCTAACAGAGTGTACAATATCAGGACAAAAAGTTGGGACCTAAAAAAGATGCATGAAAAAAGAGGAATTCAAATTTTGACACCCTCCTAAGAAACCAACTCAGATGTGCCCTAATAAAGAGGAAGCCAGATAAAAATAAATGAAGTGCAAGCAGATTCTCAAAAATCATTATATTAGAAGCCTTGAGGACTATATGGCATATACAATATGAATGGATATAACAAGAAAGGCAAATCTTAACAGCAAGCCAAGCAACAATGAAATATGTAATAAGCTAAAGAAGGCACTGAAACAATGACTATGACTAGACTGCCTGGAAACAGACAAATCCCACTTTGGTAAGAAGGCAAAAAAGATAAAAGTTGTGCAAGACATGTGGAAGAATTTCTTACTGCACAAAATAGAGCCCCCTCAAGGCTTGAAGGAAAGCAACTGAGTATTGGATAACTGAGTCTCACACTGAGGCATAAATGCATTTCCTACAAAGTGGCTCTAGGCTTGACAGGCTAACATAGCAATTATATTGGACAAATGATTACTATTCTGAGGAGCAGAGGTCTGCTTTGTAGATTGTCTGTCTGCTTTTCCATTGTGATAACTACTAAAAGAAATCTAAAGACAAAGTTCTCAATGCACCACAGTCCTGGAAACAAATAACGCAGTTTGAAACTGGCAAACAGGTCAGCATATATTTCATTGACAATGACAGAGGACTAAAAAGCCACAAAAAGTCTCAAAATAGCAATTTGGGGCACCATATACATCAGCATATATAGGACATGCACCAAATGCTACAAGAGAAGGGCCAGAGCCATGAGAATAGCAGAAAAATGCCCTGAATCCCTATGAGATAAGTTCCATCTCACAGCATCCCACCTGCATCAAACAACACCCATAAAATCTCAAAAAGGTAGCACATATTTCCAACTTTGGTATAACTGACCCCAGATTACTTATACATGAGAGATTGGTTGTTGGGCATTTGTCCTGATACAGAATCAGCATTACTCAAAAATCAGCACACAAAATATGAAATGTATTCTCATTAGCTATGGGTCTAACTCAAAGACATACCATTGTTACAACCCACAAACCAAAAGGATATATGAATTGTACTATGTAAGGTTTCTGAAATGGCATGATAGGCATCCAACCACCATAGAAACACTTGCCAGTTCATCAGACCTGACTATGACAGCAGATGAACCTGCAACTATCAATCAAGTTGAAAGATCCTCCATCTACATGCCTATTATGTCCACCAATGACAATACTAATGATGATGGAATAAGACACTTCCTTTACCTGATGCAATTCCAGTTGTAGACAATTATGTTGCACTACAAGAGGAACCTCCATGCAGATCAACTTGAATATTTATTCTTATACTAGAGCATGACCTGATAATCTGCTGATCCACACATCTCAAATGTATTGTTCAAGAATCTCATGATGCAGCAGCAAAGATCCAAGCTGGAAGAGCAGAGCTTCATCAAGCTATCAAAGTACAAGTAAATGTGAACCTACCAGACCAATGACTAGATCAAGAGCAGGAAGTGGCTCTAAATGCTCTGGACTTAGCCAACATAACAACAATGGAATATATCAAACATCCACTTGCACTTGCTGAATCATAAGATGACCATATTACCCTGGACTTAAGTAATGAACCTGCAACCTGGAAAAAAGTGCTAGAGTCTCCTGAACTGGATGAGTTAGTTTGGCAAGCATGAGTAGCCACTTTTTGAGTTGTAACTTACAAGGCTCACAAAAAGCTAACTTTGCCTCAGGACATAGAAAGTGGGTGGATATTACACCTGCTAAGCTGAAAGAGCTAAAAGAAGAACTGCAAAAACCTACAGAGTTGGTCACCTAGAACATCTCATTTGGCACAGTAAGGCTCCATGAGCCTACTGATAATGAGTTAGGACTGCTCCAGGTAGACTAAGCCAGGAAAATAGAAATAATACAGTTCAGATCTGTTCCAGTGATAGGCTTCTACTCAGGCTGAGCGCATCAAGAGACACTATAGGTCTACTGACACTTGACAGACTGGAGACTCTAGTGACCATCTTGGACTCAGGACATCTCTGGCTTTGGTGCCCTGCTACAGGCTTTACTTATTAGTCTCATCCAACATTTATCAGGCCTTCAGCACACACTATCCATTGACTTCAAGGATTTAGAAGGCTCAAAACTCATAGCACTAGTGCGATGGCGGGGAGATGACTTTGACCAAACTCCAATCAATTTCAAAAGGGGTTAGCAGTAGGTGCTGCCATTTGACAAGGCACCTCAATCAGAAGTCTAAAGAATCAGATGACAGCACAGAATATATTCAAGCCCAACATTTCAACCTATCAGAAAATGATACAATGTTTAGCACTGACATTAGTGCTCACAGCATCTGTCAAGGATTTTCCAACCATACCTCAGAGTGGCCTGGCCAAATGAAATTACATTAAAAAATGAGCAGACTTGTACAATTCTAAGTAGTTTTAGAGTTGCCATGGCCAATAAGCTGTAATGCCATTGGTCACCATCATACATGTGCTACAGGTCACCATTGACAGATTGCCATTAACTGTAACCACAAGGAGAGGCACTAATTGGTAGTGCTGTAAATGGACTTATCTTGAAAATACAGTAGCACATAATATAAAAGATAGCTACTTTACATGCACATAACAACAAATTGTAACCCATTGAGCACCCAGTTACACTCAGCATTCAAATTGTGCTAGCTTGACCTGACTTTGTCACTAAGTTGAGCACTAGCCTCATCTTTATTGTCTTTGTTGTTTATGGTGTCACCTATGGGCACATTGCATTGTGCTATTCTTTTTCTTTTCAATATCTTTGCCTAGACTATGGCACTTACAGTTTGCTAGATAGCATCTGAAGTGCTATCATCTAGCACATTGTCTTATTGCATTTATTTAAGCACACTGGAACTCTGTCAGGACTCCTCACACACTATGCATGTTAGGTGCTGGAGGCAGCATTGTACTATGTAATGTCCAGCACATCCAACCACAGATGGCATCATCACTAGGATTAACTATGCTGGGAAAAAAGTACCTACAAGTAGAGAAAATCACTTCAGAGAGGTACCAGCCTATTCAGGCTAACTATTACTCAAACACAGAAAATATTTTTTAATTTAAGTCAGTAAAATAACTAAGTTTATAATAAAATGTTGACACAAAGTGCTGATGTTGATAGAACCTCACACAGGCTAGGAACATCAACAGCAGGCTTGGCATTGGTTTTGGACACCTTGCTACACTTGTTCCAAACTTGGCATGCACAATTTATCCATTTCAGACCTTATCCAATGGCCATGCATGGCAAGCAACAGATCTCATCAGTGATAGCACCAGTGGCAGCTGGAATGACAGGTGACAGCTAGCATCATGCCATTGGCAAGTATTGACAGATGGCATCACTCAATCAGCACATGGTATAGCTTGCTGGCAGCAGTACTTATGAGTTGAAATGATGGCATTTCTCCATGACTGATAGCTTGGTGTTTTACCTTGGTGCTTGACATGGCTTGATGTCCTCTCTTGACTTGAATAGGCAGCTTTCTTGTTAACTTCTCATTATTTAGTTTAATACACAGCAACTACTTACATTTTTTCCAGTTCACTGCTCCTTGGCAATGCTTAGTCATTTAGCAATGGTGAACTTATTCTTACTATAAATCCTTATTATTGGTACTGGTTAAAAAACAGAACAAAATACCCAGTTCAGACCCCACTTCTGCTCAGTTCACCTTATGGTCCAGATTTCTTTTGCACTGACTTAGTTCAAAGTTGCCAATTGTCTGAACATCTCTAGCCTGCTTGCCTCAGTTATGCATATAGAACTTACATGCCTTGCACCTATGGCAGGCAATATGCAGCTTAGTTGTTGCTAAGCCTCTAGTTTTCTTGCCATACTCCTTGCTGCAACTTACTCATATCTGCTTCTTCATTCATTTAGGTGTACTTCACACATAGAGACATCACAATGGTACATGTCATACATTGTACGGGAGCTCGCTTTGTGCTGTACCATACATGTCCAGCAGAGTCCACTACACTGGAGCGGAGCAGTCTCCACAGTGCCGTAGAATACAGAGCTGCAGATGTGTCATAATGTGCTGTATGATATGGTCCAGTGGATCAATAAAAGGTGGGCATACACATGCACATGCAGGCCCGGCAGATGCCAGCAGATACTAGCAGATGTCAATGTGCGTCAGTGGCTGCCAGCAGGCATCAGCCCACAAGTGAAAACCTCCTCTATTGGTGGATATCATGGCATGAATAAACCCTCCTCAAGGTTCCCTACTTCTCTCCCCTCTCCATTTCTCCCCGCAATAACTCAAGGCTGCGCATTTCCCCTTCCCTCCTTTTTCCACCTCTGACACCAGCGTATGTCCATGAAAGGGCTCTGCAAAACTATGCAGGCCTACGCAAGCCACCAGCGGACATCCACACAGACGTATGTTGATGGACTCAAACTTACGTAGGCCCACGCAGGCTTGTGCAGGGCACCAGCAGACATCCACAGAGGCCTATGCAGGTCCATGGGGTCTGGTTGGACTAAAAGAGTTGGCAAGTGTCAAGTGCTAAGGCAAAAGCGCTTAGGGAAGAAGCAGTAAGTGAACACAGCAATGTAAGTGGCAAGAACACTGTAAGCTTAGCGAAGTCTAAGTATTGTTAATGCCTGCCGTAGCTGCAAGGCACAAGTATGTCAAGGGCTAGCAATAGTCTGCAACTGCCAATGACTTCGACGTTGCTGACCATAAATGAGATTTGGACTGTAAGGGAGACTGGAGTAAGGGAAGCAGAAAACTCTGTTCTGGTTCGTATGTACAAGTTGGTAAGTACTTTTTATACTACAAGGAGTTCACCATTGCCAGTGACTAACAATCGCCAAAGTGCGGTAAACTAGAAAATTTCATAGGAGTAGCTCCAATGGTTTCAGATCCCTACAGTCCATTCAAAACCCTTAGCGATGCTAGGCAGCAGATTGTGACACTAAAACATCAATCCATCAACCTTCTGTCTGTTCAAAATACTAAGCGGTGTCAGGCGCTAAATCGAGGCACTAAGTGATGTCAGACACCAAGGTCAAATGCCAAGCTATCCATCAGTTTTTGATAGATCGTCAGTCTTCTTTCCAAGCGGTGTCATCAGTGACTGATGCCATCTGTCAGTTGTCATTCTGTCTGCTGTTGGCGCTATTATTGATTGGATCTGCTTTTTGCTGTGCGTGGCTGTCAAATATTGCCAAAATTGGTTAATTAGTGCATACTAAGATATCCCGAGCCAGTGCCGTGTTGCTGTAGCCTGCCATTGATGCGGTGATCCTGTATGGAGTCCTATCACCGTTATTAATGGATAGATTCAAAGGTTGGATAACACAATGAACAGACGCCCACCTACGTTTCCATAGGTTCCCGTATGGATTTTTTGAGGTAGAAGGGGGGTGGCATACCTCCTAAAAGAGTTTTTGTGGCTTGAAAGAGGCGTTGGCATCAGCAGCCATCAGCTGGCATCCATTGGAGTTTGTCAGCAGCCGTCATGACCCGCTGGCATCCGTTGGCATCCATGATGCATCCGTTGGCATCTGCTGAATATCTGCTGATATCTGTCGGCATCTATGGGAATCCGTTGGCAACCCCCAGCATCGTCCAGCATCGTCTAGCATCAGGGTAGAAGAGAAGGAAATGGGGTGCGTGGGCGTCCGCCGCATAGGGTGGCGTCTTGGAGAGCATGGGGGGTGGCAGAAGAAGGATGGGGGTAGGGAGAAAGAGGGGGAAGGGGGAAGGGGAGGAGCGTGGTGTCTGCTGGTATGCTAGCGGACGTAGCAGACGTTGGACGTCAGGTCAGAGGGGAGGAGGGAAGCGGGGTGCATATGGTAGATGGGGGTGGCATGTGAGGTAGTGTGGGGAGTAGAGAGGATGGCACTGGAGAGAAAGAGAGGGAAGGGTGGAAGAGGGTGCGTGAGTGACCGCTGTCTGCTGGCATGCCAGCAGATGGTAGCTGACGTTGGCATATGAGCCAGCTGACATCAGTGGTGCAACCAGTCCCAGTGGTTCAGTGGAATATTCATTTATTGATATTCAATATTGTGTACAGTGGTGGGTTCTACTCCACTCCACCTTAATGGGGTCTAATGGTGACAATGGAATATTGAGAGGCGGGTTCGACTCCTGCTAGTGACAAGTATTTTAATAGGGCCTGTAAGCCCTAATAAAATATCCGTTCATCACTCGCTAGCATTATCAAGTTGATCCATTAAAAACGCTAGAAATTACTGAAGGGGATATGGGTTGGACAAATTTGTGCATAGTCATAAGCTCTGGAATGATCACATGTGCAAAGATGACCAACCCATGCCACTGCAGAAATCTCTGGAGTTTTAAATGGATCACATTAATGATGCTAGCAGACATCAGCGGCCTGCTGCTCTAATATGCACTAGCAGGAGTCAAACCCACCTCTTGTGCACAATATGAAATATCAATTTATCAATATTCCATTGTACTACAGACGCTTACTTAGAAGTCAGGACAGTGTTCACGCTAGCAGACGTTAGTGGCCTGCTGCTATTATATAATGTGCACTAGCAGGAGTCAAACCTGCCTCTCAGTGGCCTGTGGTAGTTGATCTGACCCACTCGATTTTCAGTATTGTGTGGAGTGGCGGGTTCAACTCCCCTAGTTCAGACTTCCCTAGTCCACTATAATAATGTATAATGGTGTCTTTTTATACTGCTGCATTTTTGCACTAGATGTAAACTGTACTGATTTTTAATAAGGACCTGTGGTCCAATGGAATATTGATACATTAATATTTCATAATGTGCACAAGAGCTGGGTTCAAATCCCGCTAGTGCACATCATTAGACATGACATAACTTCATTTTACTAATTGTTATTTATGACTATATTGTTTCTACTGCACAATTTGAGGGTTCGAGTCCTTGTGTAATCGTTGAATAGTGTGTGGTTTTTTGCATTCATGAGAGTGGCATAACGGAACAAAACAATGGGACGGTTAATTTTAGTGGACCTGAGTCCTGTCCAAACTAATTGAAATGTCTGTAGTAAAGTGCTGTAGCCTAGTACATAATACTAGAGTGATATTTATGTGTAATCCACAGAATGTCCTGTGGTCTAGCAGAATATTATCAGTTTATGTTCCTTCTAGTGCACAACTGGAGGTAACAGATCAAACAGATTTATAATGGATTCATCAGTGGCACAACGGGACAGTTAATCTTGACGAAAAATAACCAATGGAAAAGCCAAGAATTATAGTAACTAAGGATTAAATTACTTGTCTGATGTGTATTTCTCCTCTTCATTAGATTCATGTAATGCATCTGAATAGAACAAATCCTCATCAAGCAGGTAGTCTGCTGTCAAAAATGCAAAGTCGTCTGGTGTATATGGCCCCTGAAGTCTGGAAAGTGTGATGTCTTCATAGTTTGCTATCAGGCCTGACGATAAAGATGGTGAGGGTGACTCTGACATATCAACAGACACATCATCAGTATGACCAGCTTAATTGAAAGGGCTAATGGGCCTACATCGACCATGTTTTGCTTTAGCGCAAAATTCTTGTTCTGTTGAAATAAATTAACTATGATTACCAGTGCTAAATTATACTCACATTGTTGATACAATTTGTTAATTCTTCTCTGATCCTCATGTCAAGTCATACGTGTCTCATATTCCTCCTACTCCCAGACATTGTTACCAGTAGGTAGAGTTGGAGAAGGAGATTGTTGAAAGGGGGAAGACTGGATTTGAAGAGCCGTTACATCAAAAAGTGGTGGAAGATTTTCTTTATCATTGGCTGCCATGCCTCTATCCATCTCTTCTGCCGTCACAAGAAATAGCGGCAGAAGGTTTTTTTCATCCTCGGTTGCTATATGTCTGCTGCTCCAGACTTCCATTTGTCTGCTGTCACCGGCCACCATAGTCTCTATTGCTGTTAGTCCTTCTGCTCCTTCACCAACAATGAATAGAGGTGGCAAAGAATTGTCATCCATCTCCTCTTCTGCAGAAATGAACAAAGGGGGCAAATCATTGTCTTTAGTCTCCTCTTTTGCAGGAATGAACAAAGGAGGCAAAGAATCCTCTTCCATCTCCTCTTCCACAGGAATGAACAAAGGTGGCAAAGATTCGTCTTCTGTCTCCTCTTCCACAAGAATGAACAAAAGCGGCAAAGATTCATCTTCCATTTCCTCTTCTGCAGAAATGAACAAAGGAGGGATACCCTCTAAGTGGTCACTAATGGATGGATTAGAGATATCCACCTGATTGTTGTCAGTATCCCCCAGCTCCCTGAATGTCCTATGGACATGAGCTGCTGGGGCGGAAGGAAGTTGGGATGCTGGTTGAACCACAACACGAGAGTTTTCCATTGTAGAGCCATATACCAGTCCAGGTTTACTCTGACTGTAGAGGTGGTGAAATGGATGTTGTGTATTTGAGGGTTTGATATGCATCAAGGATGGCTATTGGGGAGAGTCGACATCAGGGAAAGTGGTAAAATGGGCCATGAAGAGGCAGTCTTGAGGATCAGGCTGCTTACCATCAATACTGTTGGTATGGGACTCAATGCCTGACAATTGGCCTGTCCAAGCAGGATCCATGGACCTGGCAACAGAACTGACAACAGAAGCAGCAACGGACTTGCTGCCAGCAAACAGGCAGATCATATCGTTGGCCGTTGGCACATGTTCTGTCCTATCCAGCAACCACCACTTGTCTAGGGCTAGAAGCGTCCGCTTGTGGCCCCTGGTGGATCCGCTATCTGCAAACACACGGAGCAAATTGTCTGGTGCTGGGACGGACACCAATCCATCGGATGGCAATGTCATGGACGGCTGGCAGTTGCATGCCAAGAAGCTTTCAAGAGAGTGGAAGCCTTGCTGATGTACGAGAAGGCAATGCTCCAGCGTTTCATTGCTTAAGACCTGAACATCCTCTCGGCCAATGTGGTTCCACCAATCACAGCTATACAGATTTCTGATAAGACCTTGATGGCCATCAACAAACTCCAGGATCTCTGTGAGCAAAGTTTGCTGATTTTAGAGAGGGAAAAATCGGCTCATGCTTTTGATAATGTCTGAGACATTGCAGACCACATTATTCAGTGATGCAGCCTCCAGATATAACAATACAAAGTTCTATGGCACACAGTCAGATCCTAATATATTTACACATTTTGAAGTTATCTTATCAACTCCTTGTCTAGATGCTGGATAATCTATGCCTCTTCCGCTTCAAGACTTGGCACAAGATTGCCAAATATGGAAAGTGCTGCAATGAGGCATGACTCGATATAGTCAACAACCTCTTGCAAATTTTCTAGTACAGTAGCTTGGGACATGACATTGTGTGGTACAGAGGTAAATGCCATTGCACTCTTGCTTGTAGAAGCGGATACTGCTATGTATCAGATTTTTGTGCCTTGTAAACAAAAGTGATTTTCAACAATTCCATTGCATGTGACTGTCACAAATCCATTCTGATCATCTACTGATAGCAGCAAGCTGCATCTATTAGTTCAATCCGTCTCTGCATCCATCATATCAATCCATCTCTGCATCCACCATTTTTACAGCAGATCTCTTGCAGTTTGGGGAGGAAAAAAATCAGGAAGCATTTGCCTAAATTTATCAATTGCCATTGAAGCTAATTCTTGCCACATGGCCACCTTTTTGTGGGCATATGACTGGAGACCTCTTTTCTTCACTGACATACCACGCTTTGACCAAATATCTGCCTGGTTAAAGAAATACCAAACTGTCCACTCCATTTCACTTGTGACAAGCTGACATTCTTCTGTCCAGCTGTTGCATTGTGCTCTAGCACGTAAATAATGAACATGATTAACTGAAGAGATATGTTCATGAATGGATGTAATGATAACGGAAATGTTAACAAGAGGACTCACATTCAGAAATAGTTGCAGATTCATTTTCTGCATCAGAATTAGAATGTCATATGCAAGATACCTTGATCCTTGATGAACCAGGAATGTTAGGATCTTGTATAGCTGTGCTTGCATTCAAATCCGCTTTCTGTAGAACTGGATACTTTCTCTGAATGCTGGGGTCCGATCCCAGTTGCAGCAGAGCACTGCAGCATTGTGCATAGGCACAAGCCTTCACCAGTATTGAGGCCTGGATTCTTTGAAGAGATGTGTAAGCTCAAGTTTTCACATTCTTGCTTGGGGCAACCCAGACAATGTGAGAATATAGAAATGATTTCTCTGCAATGAATTCCCAAAGGGCTTGCAGAAGCCTTTTAATTTGAATCAAGTGCAGATTGCACTCTATCATTGTTAATGGTGAGACATTACCCATAATCATAGATGGGAAGGAGATTTCAAAATCTTCTGGAACAACTACATCCATTGGTTCAAAATTATCTGCTGGCGGTACCAGCGGATCCACTGGTTGTCCATCTTCTACCATTTTATTGTCGTCAAAGGCTCCGGGAACTTCATCCGATTCCAGGAGGGCAGTCCGCCTTCTACTAGCAATAAACCTGCTCCTGTTCTGAGAAGCAGCAAGGACATTGAGTCGAACCCTTAATAGTTCTCTTTCTGCCTCGACCTTTTGCCGATCATCATTGCTTGCATGCCGATTTAAACAGTGAACCTGGTCCTAAATTGCAATTCTGAGCTTCCAATTAGTGAAATAGGTTGGGCCATCAGCAATACACCTTACTGCTGCTCCTCAATATCAAGGGCAAGTTGAATCCAGAAGGAATGAATATCCGTCGCTGCAATATCCGTTGAGTGGTTTCCACTGTCTGCTGCCATTTGGTCTTCACTTGCACTATTGAAGGTCATTGTACGAGCTTTGAGAATATCCATTGCTTTACGGTTTCCCTCCTCTCTGAGCCTTTTTGCCTTAGCTATTTTGGCTTCCCAGCTTGTTAGTAAATCCATTGATATTCCAACAGATTGCTCGGTGAAATATTGAATGGCTGCATCTCTCATCTCAACAGCAGTTCGGTACTTTCAACATAAGAATAGAACCATGTCAAACAGCTTCTTCCAGTTTGAGTCACACATGTGATCATCAAGGATTTCTGCCCAATGTGCCAAGATAGCCGTACAGGCCATCTGTGAGACTTTATTTAGTGTAGACCAGAGACTTTCAATTATCTCCCCAGCCAAATGACTGGCCCCAGAAATGAAGAATGAGACAAAGCGGAAAAAACAATACTCCTTATGCCCATAGACATGAAAAAGTCCTATTGCAAAGTCCATGAGTAGATTATCTGGCAGGACTTCTCCGGCCTTGGCAAGCCGTTCAGAAAATTTGACATACCACTGGCATGCTATGTCATATACCAGTAGGAGACACTGAATCCCATCCATGTTAGTCGTCTTAACTGTCCGTGTGATGGAAAAATCTGTGTAAACCTGGCCTTTACCATGGGTCAAGTTTGTTACACTATTAGGAGCAAAGCAGCCATGCTATGTACATGCCATTGCAACAATACCAGTAATATCACATGACTTGTTCATCATCAGAGCCTTTTCAATAGCTTTGAATGTGTTTTCACAAGTGGCTCCCTGGACAGACGGAGGTCCAGTGGACAGCTGATGGACAGGATTGAATTGATGAGCAGACGGCGGACAGGTAGAGTTAAAGAATGTCACTCACCATTGGCTGTTCTTTTGCACACTTGAGATAGTGGGTGAGCTCATCCCTCCTGGCTATCATACCACCGCCTTCTGAATGCCATACATCATGAGCAGGATTAGAATGTCGGACGTGATCCACCTTGAAGTTGCCGTCCATCATTAAAGAATGGTTGAACTTCCACTGGACAGGATCTTCTTCCCAGTTGGATGGAAGATTGACTCTTGGTTGAGGACAAGTTGGACAGAATATTGCAAGTTCACTATAGTTCGGTGCCATGGGATGCCTTGATTCATCATGGCTGAAGCCTGCCCACTTCAACTTCTTCAGCTATCGCCATGAACAAGAAATTTATTGTAGCTCATGGTAAAGGTTATCCACCTCATCAGAAGATGCAATCGGGGAAGTTATTCTTGCAATTTTCTGCCAGTACTGGTAGGCAGATGCTTTGCACTCTAAATTTGTCAGACAGAAGTTGTCCAGCACAGCTGTTGTAAAATATGTTTATGTCCGATCAAATGTACTGGGAACCAGCTGCGAGCAGATGGTATCCTCCACCAAAATATCCATCCCAAAACACTCACATAAAATGACAGTAATGTAGTGTACTCCAGTTGTGTGAACAATCCGTTGTATTGAATACCCAAAGCAATCATATCTGTCCATACAAAACCTGTTTGTAGCTGGCTGATCTTCTGGAATATCTTCTATTGGCACATTATTCTCTGGTTCCTGTTGCTTTTTCTCTTCCATGATTTGATCAAGGCTGGCATCCTGAAGTCTGCTCAGGAAATCTGAAGTCATGGATGGATGCGCTGCCAGATGTCCTGGGTTGCTATCCGCTGATGGAAGTTCAACATCCAGTTGATATTCGAGTCGTAGAAACTCTTGCTCCTGAATGTCCTTTTTCCACTCGTAGTCCTCAAGAGCCCTGACCCTGACCTTTTCTTGATGATAGTTTGCATGCAATGAATTGTGTTGGATATAGAAATACCCTCCAGTATCCAACATATTCATTGGTTGGAAATACCTACTATTTCATACTTCAGGTTGGTGAAACAGGTTGGAGTCGTGCATGTGGCAGAAACATCCACAACAGAATATTCTTGCCCCAACGCAATTACAGCATCACCATCATGCGAGGTAATAGTCAGGACAAGCAAGGCAATCAGTAACGTCATCCATTGATTCACAACCAAGCAATCTATTGAGCAACTGTGGAACATGGTTGATGAAGTCATTAAAATAATCTGTCTGTGTCTATGTATGAACTTGAATAACTTGCTCTCAATAATAGCATACATTCAAATCACTTTTACATGCCTTATGGATACGGACATTGTATCATCTACATCATCTACTGTTGGATTATTGTTCAAGTGTGCAAAGTTATCATCATCTGCAAATGCTGCAGGTGGTGCACCAGTTACAATAGGAATGGGACCCAGTGGTAGCCGTTGTATTATGAGGACTGGCAACCCTCGTGTGTTCTGAGTGAGTCGTGTCCTTTCCTCAGCAAATGGAATGAGGTCCCTTTGTCTGATAACTGTTGTTTTTGGTTGCTTGCGTTTCTTTAGAGAGTTCAGATTCTTGATCAAAATATCTATGGCCAGGATCTAGCCATTGTACCAAATATCTAATGAGACTGCTCATTGATATTGGCAATATGCTCCAATTTGGACAGGCTGGATACCAGCGGATAGCAGACCCTATCCATCAAAGACAAACGGAATCCATTTGTCATCAATGGATACTGAATGGAAAATCTATATTTTATCATGTGATCCTTCGGTTGAGAACTGTGTGGTTGCAGAAAATTATATTGTCTACAAACATGTCTGCCCTCCTGCAACCGCCTGAACCAATATTTTTACCAAAGAAAAAACGAGTGGAACCGATATTTACAGCGGAAGAAAGATCTATCTTTGAACCATACAAGGAACTCTACCACTCCTCAACTACTCCTCAAGCTCGGACTGCTATCTTGAAGAATAAAATCCTAACAGATATCTTCAACTACTAGGCCACTAAGAAGACAGAGCCAAAGACAGGAGAAGAGTGGGCAGAGAAAATCAAAGTAGGTATAGCAACTCATTGCAAAGAACTAGACATCATTTGCTTGAATAGAAGGTTGTCCAGTATATCAAGAATTGCTGGTGCCCTTATTACCAGCATAAAGATCCAAAGGTGCTCCTGAAAACTTCACTGCGAGATGTTGTCTGGCAGACAATGGCAAAGGAGATAAATGAGGAGATCCAGAACTTGTTGAGGGGTAAGGATCACAACGCCTCGGGATTAGATGCATTTGCACAATATAATGTGGCTGTCAAAAATGTTATGCATCAACTCACACCGCAGGAGAAAAGTCGTTTACAGAAAATGGCGGCAGAATGGAGCGAAAAAGGAAATCCACCAGAAATTCAGTGCAAGTTGGTACTCTTTCCGTCTCCCATCTGTCCTCTATTTGTTGTATATCCATCCGCTTGATTCCGCTTTCTAATTATTGTCTCTTCAGGAAGGCCCAAAAGCACGGTTTGAAGTGTGTGGACAATGCAGATGTGCTTTGATTTAGAGAGATGGGCATGTTGAGTTGGACTGTTGTTGGTTGGTATGCAGATGAAGGCATGACTATTAGAATGTATGTGGTGCCATCATTCTTTAAACAATTTTGACACCAATTATAGTCATGACAATATGTCATACTTGACCCATGCTAACCGACCTACCTTTCAAGACTCCTTTCCTGACCTTGTTAGTGACCTCAACAAGAAGATGATAGATTATATGTCTGCTCTTCTTGGTAGAGACATGCCGTCCAACATGCAATCACTCTATGATTTGACTTCTCCTATTCTTACATGCTATGATCTCATCCTTAATCTGGATAGAGATGGATTCCCAATATTACCAGCAGATCCAGGACCAAATATATTTCAAACTTGGGCAGAATTGAAAATGCTTGTCCAGGACTATCTAAATACTCATTACAGTGAATCCTAGTTTTCTCCACCTTTGCTCATTATCTGATCACTCTATTAGAAATTGCGTCTGGTTACCGGTATGAATCTGCTCCTTACAAGGCAGTGAAGACCAATGATCAGCAATTCATACATTCAAGGTATCTTCCAGAGGGTCTGATATTCCAAAATTCCCATAATCTTGGTTGGCCTGAGCTATTGCATCTGCTGAACTTCTGGAGAGACTGTCAAGGACAGTATGGATCCGGTGACACCTTCTGCTAGACAGTTTATCTCAACTGTCATAAGCAGCCAGTAGCTGCCGAGTATGGCACCTGAGCTGATCGTGAAAAAAATGCAGCAGCAGCAGCAGCATGTAAGGCTACACATAAAAATGAAGGGAAAAATTGGAAACAGAAACCAACATCATCAGCGGTAGTCAATGGCAACAGTAGGATCATTGCTAATGATGGAGCCGCTGATAGCGGATCCACTTTAGTCACCAGATCTGCAGCTAACTTGGAGTGGCAACAGGGGCCTACACTTCCCCTGTCACCTAGCGTACTACACCCACTACTGCCTGACTTACAGGAGGAACCTCCTGTCTTGTGCTCACCGCACACTCCACAGCCTTAGCACCACAACAGATCCACAGTTCACAATGAATCCTAACCAAATATATCAGCTTCTGCTCACAACGAATCCGCTCTCAACAAATCTGTTCATAATGAATGTGGTGATGATACAGCAGTGGTAGATGCCACTACCATCCACCTCTTACAACAAAGAGGATGGAGCCATCCAGACCCTTCAATTAATGGCCCTAGTGATGGTTCCCTTAGATATAGAGTATCAAGAAGGGTGCTCAACATTCTTCAAGATGAGGACAATGACCAATTTGAAGGTGAGGAAAGGCTAGCATTACAAAACCAAAAGAAGCACAAGGCATTGCCTAACCAATTGTCAACAAATTCCAAGTGACCCCACAAGTCTCAAGCACAAATGCTACAGGAAGATGCAGCTCAATACATTAATATGTCTACACCAGCAAAAAGGAGTAGCAGCCGCACTAAGGTTATTCGACCAGTCCACCGTCATTGATGTGGGGAAGGAGGAAATGTTACATTACATTTTTGTAAACTATAGTATTACAAAAATGTAGCAATGTCTGTTATAGCAAAAAAAACTTAAACTGTCCATCTTCACTTGTCTTTTGTTGCCTTCTGTCTCTTAGTAAGCCGACTGGATGATCAGGTCTGTTGCATTGGCAGCCAACTACTTCAGGAGTTGCTGCGAGCCTGTCCCCTTGGGCCAGGGAGAGGGTCCTCGGCAGGGACTGGTGGAGGGACGGAAAATGGTTGAGAGGGTGATGGAGATGTTTGTATAAGAGATGTCTCTGAGGATGTTTGTTGAAGTGGGGACGGAGCAACGGTAAGAGCAGATAAATCAGCGGCGTGATGGGATTGGTCAGTGGTGAGGGCAGAAGTGTCACCAGTGGAAATAGATATGTCAGCAGTGGCAGGGGATTGGTCAGCAATGGAGTTAGGAGTGGTTTTTTCCTCTTCAATGATGGGTCCAAGTCCACTGTGCTCTGTTGAATGCACTGCCACATCATCCTGAGCTGACGAACTGGAAGGACGGGTGGAGATGTGAAGTCAACTCTGCAAAGTGTCAACCATACCTCAAATATAGTGGATCTGCTTTTCCATCTGATGGATCCATCCATCATGGGATGCAAGCGTCTGACTCGCACAAGAAACATTGGTTTGCAGGGTTTCCATGCGGCCACTGAGCGTGTCGACCTAAGTCTGGTAGCAATGGAAGAAGTCCTCAATACGCAGTAACCAGCTCGCCTCAGCCATGACAAACTCATCCCGCACCTGCTCCCCAACATTCCACAATGCTTCTTGGAACCTATTCTCCATCCTGTCCAAACGGCTCTCCACCCCTGCCATTATACCAGCCACAATGTCCTCACTGTGACTAGACTCCATTGCCCGCTCCTTGCCCTTTCCCTTGACCAAAAGAGGATCCGCTGGGCGGTTAGAGGTCGACAGTTGAGATGGACGGATGAATAGTTTTGATAGTCCTGCGATTGGACTGGCTGGTTCATCTGCTAACTATTGGTTAGCTATTTGAGCAGGAAAAGAGTTTCATACTGTCATCACTCTCAATAATCATCACTGACTTCTTTCTTAGTAGTTTTTTCCCCTTTCCCT
>QGOA01001227.1:0-13183 GCA_003313075.1 Termitomyces sp. MG16
ATAATTATAATATAATTTTATCTAATTCTACTAACTAAAAGCTATGTGGCCATGGCCACATAGTGCACTATGCTACACACCCCCAATCAGACCAAATTATGGTCTCAAAGCACTTCAATGGTCAGGCTGTTGGTAAGTTGGGAACAGGGGCCATGAAAGAGTCTCCAGGCTCCCAGAATGGATCAGCAGTTGTGTTGTCCATGTCATAGTCAAGGAGGTCATCCTTGGGTGTGGGCTTGTGTGAGGTGCCTGAAGGCCCTGCCTGAGGCAAGGAGTTGTCATAGTCCCACAATGGGGATAGTATGAGAGTGGAGTCAAAAGTTTGACCCATAGTAGGTTCTTGAGGCTTGGAAAGATCCCTATAATGATGATGTCCTATACCTGCTGGGGCCATTCCCTATGTTGGGTTCTACATGTATCTACAACTCTACATAGTTTCTCTGTCATATTATGACCCCTGTCTACCAACTATTGCCAGTCTGTCTGTGCCTGGAATCTGGGCTGTATACTATATTATGCCCTTGTAGGCTTGTGCATTTACTGTAAGTTAAGTGTATAATTGATGCACCTCCATCTATCCATTCCTCATCCTCTTCCATTGGGGTAACTCCATGTTGTTGGTAACTGCCAGGTCTCTGTATGTTCTCTTGAATTGCCTTGTGCTATTGATGTACAGGAAAAGGGGCTTCGTCAATCCCACATCACCTAGGAGCTTGCTCAAGGCTCCTGGTCCCAACTCTACTTCTCTGGCTAGCCTATGTTGGTGTCTGTTGTAGGCTGTGCAGTGGAGCAAAAAATGCTCAATGGTTTCCTTGGCTTGTTGGCATGCTGCGCACATTAGTGTGTCGCTCTTCTTAAACCAGTGTAAATAGTGGTTCAGTGGGCAGTGTCCTGTTCTCAGCTGGATCAGGATGGAAGCTTGTTTCTGTGGTAGGCCAGCTAGTGTCTGGAGTATGCTTCTCATGTTTGGCACCTCTGGGTCAATGGCCTTCAACCTTTCAAACCTTGGGGAGTCCTGTAGTTGTTATTCTGTGTTGCTCCTCCATAACTTTTTGTGTACCGCCACTAGTGCTGCCTTTGACGCTTTGAGGGGTTTCCTCAAGAGCAGAATGCCCACCAGCTCCATGTTTTTGCCCTCAGCTGCCTTCTTAGCCTCCTTGTCTGCCCTTTTGTTGCCAGGTATCCCTGTGTGCCCAGGCATCCAGTATACAGTGATGTTGATGCTCACTGTGATCTCCTTGATCTTCTGGATTCTCTTCAGCACATGTACCTTGCCATCCCCCCTCCTGTTGCCTCCAACGCCTTCAATCCTGCTTGGTTGTCTGTTCCTATTGTCACTGACTGTATTGCCCTCCTCCCTCTGACCTTCCTCCTCAGCAGTTTGACACCTAGTACCTGTCACATGCACTCCCCTTCAAACACCGTGTGTTTTGTGTCCGATTCCAAACACTTTCTTAACACCTTGACCCTCTCCATCCCCCAATATAACACTGCTGCAGCCTCAATCCATCCTTTGTGGCCCGATCCATCTGTATATATCCTGACGTCTGCATCCCTATTTCTTTTCCTTTCCACTGCTTCTTCTGCTGTTTCCCCCACAATCACCCTCACAGGGCACGTCCACTCCAGTAGATGACAAACAATGTCAATGGTTTCCATGTTCTTGGGGCGCTCTCCTAATGCCTGCAGTAAGTGATGCAGTGGTGCCCAATGTCGCTTGACAAAGGTCACTGCTGTCAGGTTCTGCTGATGACAGGGGCCTCCAGAGGCAAGCAAGTCCTTACTAGGTGGACTTGAAGTCTATAGGGTGTCTCTGAGCAATGGAGGACAAGTGCTGGAGTTTTGGTTGAGCGCAAGGGTGCTCCAGGGAGTACACGGAGTGCCAGAGTTTGAGGTAGGGTGGAGCAGGATCCTGGGCTAAGTCTGGAGTATGGGGAAGAGGGAGGGTGGAGCTGGTTAGGATAGAGAGGCAATAGGAGGCAATTGGAGGAGGAGACTGAAATCAGGAGACTGAGACTGAGACTGAGACTGGGAGACTGAGAGAAGATCAAAGTGAAACTTGGAGGACCAGGAGAATTGAGAGAGTAAGAAAATAGATTGAGTAGATGATATAAGATAGACAAGAGAGTATAGTGGCAGGAGTTATAGCAATATCAAGACTACTAAAGTGGGTCACTGGCTATGAGGTAAATACCTATGGTGGCTAAGGTCCAGGTTGTCCAAGTGAGTTCCAGAACTGTGTTCCATGGAATTGGTCCTGTGCAGTGTATTGTCCAGTGTGGGTCTTGTGCGTTGTATTGTCCAGGTAAGGGTGTGGCACCAGGAGGATTGGTTGGGGCCCATTGGTCATAAGGGGCTGTGTTCTGAGGAGTGATCAGTAGGGGGCCAGAGCTTGAGGATGGGCACCTGTGTTGGTAACCTGGTTGGTTGACAAGAGTGGGGGTGTTGGGGTTCATGTGACCCCCTCAGGGCATGTTGGAGCGTCAAATGGTATGTTGGGGTATCAAATGGTATATTGGGGTTATCACATGGGTGGCAGGTTGTGACAACTGTCCTCTCTGCTGGCTTCTGCAGCGGGTGTGAGGCCAGTAATAATGCAATTCTTGCTACTGCCATCATGCAGATTCTTCATATCTTTACATCAATGGGCACCAGCCCCACATGCATGTTCAAAAGGTTGTTTGGCGTAGTCCTCAGGGCTCCAGTAATCTGTAGTACCCCCATCCTCTGCACCCTCCCCATCTTCTCAACAGCTCCCTTCAACCCCTTTGTAGCATTGCTCTTCTCTCCTGCTGCCATTGTGCACCACACATCTGCTGCATACAGCATGTTGAGCACCACTACTGCTTCATACAATCTCCTTGCCAGCCTTCCACTAATGCCCCCATTGACTTTTACCAGTCTTTTAACCTGTGCCACTGCCACTATCCCTTTTCCATGAGTATATGCTGTGAGTTCTCTGAAATGCAGTTCCTGATTGAGGAAGACCCCCAGAAACTTGTGTGACAACTCCATCTTTATTATTGCCCCTCCAACTTTTACCGCCAGCCATGTTGCAAGCCTTATGCCCTTGCTCCTCCCCTCCACCACCACCTGCCTTCTGGTGAACCCCATTCTCACAAACTTGCTAACTTCATAGATGGAGTGATGGTCCTCTGTCCACTTGCTCATGCTGTTCTCCCTCTGCATCATCGCCTCAACCTTTCTTGCTGCCTCCTCCATGTCCTCTACTTCTGCTGCCATGTATGCATCATCTGCAAACAATCCTGCCAACTCTCTATTCTTTGAGAGTGCCCTCTTGATCTGGCCTGCATTATAAAAATTGTAGCATATTCCTGATGTGTTGCAGCCCTGATTGATTCCGCTGTTCACTGGGGTTGTCTACAACTCGTAGTTGTCAAATGCTATCACCTGTCTTCCTCCCCTCAAGCTTCCTCTCAAACCATTGTACAACCTCCTCTAGCACCCCCTTTCTCTTCATGTCTCTGGCCAGGATTCTCAGCACTGTGTTTAGAAAGGCTCCCTTGATGTCCAAGCTTGTATGACACCATGTTCCCCAAGCAACTGTTTGAGCCCCAATGTGGGCCAAAGCTTGAAATCCATCAAGTTCATGTGCCTGATGAGCATGCATGGAACTTTTCTGATGACAACACATTACGTGTCCTTTTACACAACTGGATCCTGCTGGACTGGGTGGATCATGCATATACTTACGGTGTGGTCTTCCTGGAACAGCAGTTCTACTTACCAACAATGTCTATAGACATCTTCAAATAGATTGACAATGAGTGCATGGAGCACCTGTATACCTATGGCACCCCTCCTGCAATCTCGCAATGGGATGGATGGCGGGAGATGACTGAAAATGACTACTATTGTCTTATATTCAAGCACCATGAGGAGAGTAATCTCCCAATCAATCTTGAGGCTGATGGCCTCTATTATCTCATTGGCATGGACCTGAACCAGGTCACTCTCCTAAACTGAACGTCAGTGCATGGTATGCTAACCACCATTCCTCCAGCAATTAATGTCGCACTTACTGAGTCTATGGTGGTAGATTTGCCTGCAGTTGAGGGGTCAACTACCCCGCTGAGGACAGAATCAGCGCCTCCTCTTCCCACAATTAACGTCACACCAGAGGAGGAGTCAATGGTGACAGAGATGGGCGTGGTTGTGGGGTCCTCATTGGACGGGTTATAGACCCATATTTTTTTAGGTAACTCTGAGTATACACTCAATATTTTCATGCTGACATGCACTCCAGTGTAGTGTGTATATACAGCAGACTCATGGGAGGAGTCATTTTTTTGTTTTATTTTGAATTTCATTTTATTTTTTGCTGCTTGCGTTGTATGTGCACTAGTGCACTAAGATATTTTGAGATTCAGTGTTACTAAAAGGCACTACTACCTTGAGTATGATACTAACATCCTACAGCAACGTGATGTGCATCTCCAACTAATGTTTGCACTACTGTGCATACTCTGTTTCCACTTCAACTCCTCTCCTAAGACCAAGTATTCAGTCTCATTGGGGAGTATGTAACAGAGCATCACACATGTTACTAGTGTCAACAATGCTATATGCATTCAGGAGAGTCTTATGTAAGACAACATCTTGTATTCACTCTAGTTCTAGTCAATCCAATACTGTGGTCTGATTCAGCACTGTGTGATACACACAAGATAGTTCTAGCTCATAACCAACGGTTACAGCATTGCCCCAGGACATGAGTGGAAGACTGTGCTCCACATAGAGACATCACAACGGTACGTGTCATACGTTGTACGGGAGCTCGCTTTGTGCTGTACCATATGTGTCCAGCGGAGTCCACTACACTGGAGCGGAGCAGTCCCCACAGTGCCATAGAATACAGAGCCGCGGACGTGTCACAATGTGCTGTATGACATGGTCCAGTGGATCGATAAAAGATGGGCACACACATGTGCACGCAGGCCTGGCAGATGCCAGCGGACACTAGCGGACGTCAATGTGCATCAGCGGCTGCCAGTGGGCATCAGCACACGAGTGAAAACCTCCTCCATTGGCAGACTTCATGGCATGAATAAACCCTCCTCAAGGTTCCCCACTTCCCTCCCCTCTCCATTCCTCCCCGCAATAACTCGAGGCTGTGCATCTCCCCTTCCCTCCTTTTCCCACCCCCAATGCCAGCGTACGTCCACAAAAAGGCCCTGCAAACCTATGCAGGCCTACGCAAGCCACCAGCGGACATCCATGCAGACGTACGTCGATGGACTCAAACCTACGCGGGCCCACGCAGGCCTGTGCAGGGCACCAGCGGACATCCACAGAGGCCTACGCAGGTCCATGGAGTCTGGTTGGACCAAGGAAAAAGGTAACTTTGTCTTGCCTGCCGTATACCTGTAGGGGGGAATCGAACCCCCAGCCTTGGGAAAGCCTCCAGCAATGGAACACACATTTAACCATTGCACCACAGGTCTGTTACTAATGGATAGATTCAAAGGTCAGATAACACAATGAATGGATGCACACCTATGTTTCTGCAGGTTCCTGTATGGATTTTTTGAGGTGGAAGGGGGGTGGCATACCTCCCAAAAGAGTTTTCGTGGCTTGAAAGGGGCGTTGGCATCAGCAGCCATCAGCTGGCATCCGTTGTGACCCACTGGCATCCATCGGCATCTGTCGGCATCCACAGGAATCCGTCGGCAACCCCCGGCATTGTCCAGCATCAGGGCGGGAGAGAAGAAAACAGGGTGCATGGGTGTCCGCCGCATGGGGTGGCGTCTCAGAGAGCGTGGGGGGTGGCGGAAGAGGGATGGGGGTGGGGAGAAAGAGGGGGAAGGGGAAAGGGGAGGAGCGTGGGTGTCCGCTGGTACGCCAGCAGACGTAGCAGACGTCGGACGTCAGCTCAGGGGGGAGGAGGGAAGCGGGGTGCATGTGGTGGATGGGGGTGGCATGTGAGGTAGTGTGGGGAGTGGAGAGGATGGCACTGGGGAGAAAGAGGGGGAAGGGCGGAAGAGGGTGCATGAGTGTCTGCTGTCCGCTGGCATGCCAGCAGACAGTAGCTGACATTGGCATGTGAGCCAGCTGACATCAGCGGTGCAACCAGTCCCAGTGGTTCAGTGGAATATTCATTTATTGATATTCAATATTGTGTACAGTGGTGGGTTCTACTCCTACTCCACCTTAATGGGGTCTAATGATGACAATGGAATATTGAGAGGTGGGTTGGACTCCTGCTAGTGACAAATCTTTTAATACGGCCTGTAAGCCCTAATAAAATATCTGTTCATCACTCGCTAGCATCATCAAGTTGATCCATTCAAAACGCTAGAAATTACGGAAGCAGGTATGGGTTGGACGACTTTGCGCATAGTCACAAGATCTGGAATGATCACATGCACAAAGACGACCAACCCATGCTACTGCAGAAATCTCTGGAGTTTTAAACGGATCACATTAATGATGCTAGCGGACATCAGCGGCCTGCTGCTCTAATATGCACTAGCAGGAGTCGAACCCACCTCTTGTGCACAATATGAAATATCAATTTATCAATATTCCATTGTACCACAGGCGCTTACTTGGAAGTCAGGACAGTGTTCACGCTAGCAGACGTCAGTGGCCTGCTGCTATTATATAATGTGCACTAGCAGGAGTCAAACCTGCCTGTCAGTGGCCTGTGGTAGTTGATTTGACCCACTCAATTTTCAGTATTGTGTGGAGTGGCGGGTTCAACTCCCCTAGTCCAGACTTCTCTAGTCCACCATAATGACATATAATGTTGTCTTTTTATACTGCTGCATTTTTGCACTAGATGTAAACTGTACTGATTTGTGGTAAGGACCTGTGGTCAAATGGAATATTGATACAATGATATTTCATATTGTGCACAAGAGCCAGGTTCGAATCCCACTAGTGCACATTAGAAATGACTCGACTTTGCTTTATTGATTGTTATTTACTGATTTTTGCACTACATGTACACTGTACTGATTTTTGGTAAGGACCTGTGGTCCAATAGAATATTGATACATTAATATTTCATATTGTACACAAGAGTTGGGTTCGAATCCCGCTAGTGCACATCATTAGACATGACATAACTTTACTTTACTAATTGTTATTTACTACACAGTATGATAAACAAAGTAAGGTTGTAATTTTTTACAATGTCCTGTGGTCTAGCAAAATATTGTCAGTCTATATTCTTTCTACTGCACAATTCAAGAGTTCGAGTCCCCCTTGTGTAATCGTTGAAGAGTGTGTTGTTTTTTGCATTCATGAGAGTGGCATAACAGAACAAAACAATGGGATGGTTAATCTTAGTGGACCTGAGTCCTGTCCAAACTAATTGAAATGTCTGTAGTAAAGTGCTGTAGTGATACGACGCTGTACCAGCAGTCAGGGACACACCATGCACCAGAAGTCAAAATAAACATTTAATCATGGGCTGAAAACTGTAAGCCTCCTGGTCGCAATCTCAACAAATAACCATCTCCGAAAACATCCCAACAAATTACACAGAAAAGTACAGAACAACAGGCAGGGACTAGTTCAAACTATCAGCTCAACAATAGTCTAACCACTGTCATGGAGAGGAAAAGCATGGAAGCTGGCAATGGACGGAATAGGATGAAATTGGGAAATTATTATTGTCATTCAATATTATAATTTCTCAATTTCATCGTCAAATCAGTCAATGTTTGATTTGACATAACCAGAAGGAGGAAAGAAAAGAAGTAGGTGATGCAGGGAGGTGCTAAAAGAGGAAAGAAGGATCTAGGAATGGGATCATGCTAAATGGAGCTCAAGCAAATGGGGAAGTGGCAATCCAAAACATCCAGAAGAATGGTGGAACAGGTGGCACTGAAACAGGCCTCCCAAAAAGGGAAATTGGACTATCAAATACGTTCTGGAAGTGGGAGAGTTTTCAACAAAGAGTCATATGTAGATAGTGGTCTGTGCACCAGAAAAACAGTATAAATAGCCCAAGTTTAGTAGAGAATAGACAGGCAATTGATAGGCAAAGGCTTGGCAATTCCCAGGGAGTGAATTGCTTAGGCCGGAGTTTGTTAAGAAACCTCGACTTGTGGGAATATTATTATTCTCATTCAATATTATAATTCCTCAAAACCTCGGTGTTTTGCAAAATTATTAAACGCATTCAAGATAATAATTACCCCTTTTCGTCGTCAAAGTCAGTGTGAATTCAAGGTCATATTCTACACTAGCAAGTCCCAGAACTATCAAGTAATACTTCTACCAAGTACTACAGTAGCCTAGTACACAATACTAGAGTGATATTTATGTATAATCCACAGAATGTCCTGTGGTCTAGCAGAATATTGTCAGTTTATGTTCCTTCTAGTGCACAACTGGAGGTAACAGATCAAACAGATTTATAATAGATTTGTCAGCAGCACAACGGGATGGATAATCTTGACAAAAAATAACCAACGGAAAAGCCAAGAATTATAGTAATTAAGAATTAAATTACTCGTCCGATGTGTATTCCTCCTCTTCATTAGATTCATGTAATGCATCTGAATAGAACCAATCCTCATCAAGCAAGTAGTCTGCTGTCAAAAATGCAAAGTCATCCGGTGTATATGGCCCCTGAGGTCTGGGAAGTGTGATGTCTTCATAGTTCGCTATCAGGCCTGACGATGAAGATGGTGAGGGTGACTCTGACATATCAACAGACACATCATCAGTATGACCAGCTTGATTGAAAGGGCCAATCGGCCTACATTGACCATGTTTTGCTCTAGCGTGAAGTTCTTGTTCTGTTGAAATAAATTAACTATGATTACCAGTGCCAAATTATACTCATGTTGTTGATACAATTCGTTAATTCTTCTCTGATCCTCACGTTGAGTCATACATGTCTCATATTCCTCCCACTCCTGGACATTGTTACCAGTAGGTAGGGTTGGAGAAGGAGATTCTTGGAAGGGGGAAGACGGGATTTGAAGAGCCGTTACATCAAAAAGCGGTGGAAGATTTTCTTCATCATTGGCTGCCATGCCTCCATCCATCTCTTCTGCCGTCACAAGAAATAGCGGCGGAAGGTTTTCTTTGTCCTCAGTTGCCATACGTCCACCGCTCCAGACTTCCGTTTGTCCGCCGTCACTGGCCACCATGGTCTCCATTGCTGTTAGTCCTTCTGCTCCTTCACCAACAATGAATAGAGGTGGCAAAGAATCGTTGTCCATCTCCTCTTCCGCAGGAATGAACAAAGGAGGCAAAGAATCCTCTTCCATCTCCTCTTCCACAGGAATGAACAAAGGTGGCAAAGATTTGTCTTCCATCTCCTCTTCTGCACGAATGAACAAAGGAGGGATACCCTCTAAGTCAGGGTCACTAATGGATGGATTAGGGATATCCACCTGGTCGTCGTCAGTTTCCCCCAGCTCCCTGAATGTCCCACGGACATGAGCTGCTGGGGCGGAAGGAAGTTGGGATGCCGGTTGAACCACAACGCAAGAGTTTTCCATTGTAGGGCCATACACCAGTCCAGGTTTACTCTGACTGTAGAGGTGGTGGAATGGATGTTGTGCGTTTGAGGGTTCGATATGTGTCAAGGATGGCCATTGGAGAGAGTCGACATCAGGGAGAGTGGTAGAATGGGCCATGGAGAGGCAGTCTTGAGGATCAGGCTGCTCACCATCAATACTGTTGATATGGGACTTGATGCCTGTCAATTGGCCCGTCTAAGCAGGATCCACGGACCTGGCAACAGAACTGACAACGGAAGCAGCAACGGACTTGC
Source organism: Termitomyces sp. MG16 (assembly GCA_003313075.1). Classification (NCBI taxonomy): domain Eukaryota; kingdom Fungi; phylum Basidiomycota; class Agaricomycetes; order Agaricales; family Lyophyllaceae; genus Termitomyces; species Termitomyces sp. MG16. The sequence continues at coordinate 9,761 of QGOA01001227.1, forward strand.
TGCCAGCAAACAGGTGGATCATATCGTTGGCCATTGGCTGTCCTATCCAGCGACGGCCACTTGTCTAGGGCTAGAAGCATCCACTGGTGGCCCCTGGTGGATCCACTACCTGCAAACACATGGAGCAAATCGTCTGGTGCTGGGACAGACACCAATCTATCAGATGGCAATGTCATGGGTGGCCGGCAGTTGCATGCTAAGAAGCTTTTAAGAGAGTGGAAGCCTTGCTGATGTACAAGAAGGCAATGCTCCAGCGTTTCATTGCTCAAGACCTGAACATCCTCTCGGCCAATGTGGTTCCACCAATCACAGCCATACAGATTCCTGATAAGACCTTGACAGCCATCAACAAACTCCAGGATCTCTGTGGGCAAAGTTTGCTGATTTTGGAGAGGGAAAAATCGGCTCATGCTTTTGATAATGTCTGGGACATTGCAGACCACATTATTCAGTGATGCAGTCCCCAGATATGACAATACAAAGTTCTATGGCACACAGTCAGATCCTAATATATTTACACATTTTGAAGTTATCTTACCAACTCCTTGTCTAGATGCTGGATAATCCATGCCTCTTCCGCTTCAAGACTTGGCGCAAGATTGCCAAATATGGAAAGTGCTGCAATGAGGCATGACTCGATGTAGTCAACAACCTCTTGCAAATTTTCTAGTACAGTAGCTTGGGACATGACATTGTGTGGTACAGAGGTAAATGCCATTGCACTCTTGCTTGTAGAAGCGGATACTGCTATGTATCAGATTTTTGTGCCTTGTAAACAAAAGTGATTTTCAACAATTCCATTGCATGTGACTGTCACAAATCCGTTCCGATTATCCACTGATGGCAGCAAGCTGCATCCATCAGTTCAATCCATCTCTGAATCCGTCACATCAATCCGTCTCTGCATCTGTCACATCAATCCGTCTCTGCATCCGTCATATCAATCCGTCTCTGCATCCACCATTTTCACAGCGGATCTCTTGCAGTTTGGGGGGGAATAAAATCAGGAAGCACCCGCCTAAATTTATCAATTGCCATCGAGGCCAATTCTTGCAACATGGCCACCTTTTTGTGGGCATATGACTGGAGACCTCTTTTCTTCACTGACATACCATGCTTCAACCAAATATCTGCCTGGTTGAAGAAATACCAAACTGTCCACTCCATTTTACTCGTGACAAGCTGATATTCCTCTGTCCATCTGTTGCGTTGTGCTCTAGCACGTAGATAATGAACACGATTAACTGAAGAGATATGTTCACGAACGGATGTAATGATAACGAAAATGTTAAAAAGAGGACTCACATTCAGAAATAGTTGCAGATTCATTTTCTGCATTAGAATTAGAGTGCCATATCCAAGATACCTTGATCCTTGATGAACCAGGAATGTTGGGATCTCGTATAGCTGTGCTTGCATTCAAATCCGCTTTCTGTAGAACTGGATACTTTCTCTGAATGCTGGGGTCCGATCCCAGTCACAGCAGAGCACTGCAGCATCGTGCATAGGCACGAGCCTTCACCAGGGATTGAGGCCTGGATTCTTTGAAGAGATGCGCGAGCTCAAGTTTTCACATTCTTGCTTGGGGCGACCCAGACAACATGAGAATATAGGAATGATTTCTCTGCAATGAATTCCCAAAGGGCTTGCAGGAGCCTTTCAATTTGAATCAAGCACAGATTGTGCTCTATCATTGTTAATGGTGAGACATTACCCATGATCATAGATGGGAAGGAGATTTCAAAATCTTCTGGAACAACTACATCTGTTGGTTCAAGGTTATCCACCAGCGGTACCAGCAGATCCGCTGGTTGTCCATCTTCCACCATTTCATTGTTGTCAAAGGCTCTGGGAACTTCATCCGGTTCCAGGGGGGCAGTCCACCTTCCACCAGCAATAAACCCACTCCTGTCCTGAGAAGCAGCAAGGACACATTCCAGTTGATATTCGAGTCATAGAAACTCTTGCTCCTGAATGTCCTTTTTCCACTTGTGGTCCTCAAGAGCCCTGACCCTGACCTTCCCTTGATGACAGTTTGCATGCAATGAATTGTGTTGGATATAGAAATACCCTCCAGTATCCGACATATTCATTGGTTGGAAATACCTACCATTCCATACTTCAGGTTAGTGAAATGGGTTGGAGTCGTGCGTGTGGTGGAAACATCCATGACAGAATATTCTTGACCCAATGCAATCACGGCATCGCCATCATGCGAGGTAATGGTCAAGACAAGCAAGGCAATCAGTAACGTCATCCACTGATTCACGACCAAGCAATCCATTGAGCAACTGTGGAACATGGTTGATGAAGTCGTTAAGATAATCTGCCTGTGTCTATGTATGAACTTGAATAATTCGCTCTCAATAATAGCATACATTCAAATCACCTTTACATGCCTTATGGATACGGGCATTGTATCATCTACAACATCTACCATTGGATTATTGTCCAAGTGTGCAAAGTTATCATCATCTGCAAATGCTACAGGTGGTGCACCAGTTACAATGGGAGCAGGACCCAGTAGTAGCCGTTGTGTTATGAGGACTGGCAACCCTCGTGTGATCTGAATGAGTCATGTCCTTTCCTCAGCAAACGGGATGAGGTCTCTTTGTCTGATGACTGTTGTTTTTGGTCGCTTGCATTTCTTTAGAGAGTTCAGGTTCATGATCAAAATATCTATGGCCAGGACCTAGCCATTGTACGGGATATCTAATGAGACCGCTCATCGATATCGGCAATATGCCCCAATTTGGACAGGCCAGATACCAGTGGACAGCGGACCCTATCCATCGAAGACAAATAGACACTGAACGGAAAATCTATATTTTATCATGTGATCCTTCGGTTGAGAACTGTGTGGTTGCAGAAAATTATATTGTCTACAAACATGTCTGCCCTCCTGCAACTGCATGAACCAATATTTTCACCAAAGAAAAGACGAGTGAAACTGATATTTACAGCAGAAAAAAGATCTATCTTTGAACCATACAAGGAACTCTACCGCTCCTCAACTACTCCTCAAGCTCGGACTGCTATCTTGAAGGATAAAATCCTAACGGATATCTTCAACTACTGGGCCACTAAGGGGACAGAGCCAAAGACAGGGGAAGAGTGGGCAGAGAGAATCAAAGTAGGTACAGCAACTCATTGCAAAGAACTAGACATCATTTGCTTGAATAGAAGGTTGTCCAGTATATCAAGAATTGCTGGTGCCCTTATGACCAGCATAAAGATCCAAAGGTGCTCCTGAAAACTTCACTGCGAGATGTTGTCCAGCAGACAATGGCAAAGGAGATAAACGAGGAGATCCAGAACTTGTTGAGGGGTAAGGATTACAATGCCTCAGGATTGGTAGCATTTGCACAATATAATGTGGCTGTCAAAAATGTTATGCATCAACTCACACCGCAGGAGGAAAGT
>QGOA01001230.1:0-54359 GCA_003313075.1 Termitomyces sp. MG16
GGCTCGTCTGGGTGATGAGCCTGGTGAACTATTTCTAGGCGACGAGCAATACGAGTCCAAAGCGAAGTTGGGATGCCTTGTTGGAACAGGCGACGTTCCTCGTTGATATAGAGCTTGCCGTTCTGCAGAAGCCACCTAGCAATTTTCTGGAACTCGCGATAATACGTGGAGAATGCGCCAAGAGAAGAAGTGCCGTTGTCGAAAGATTCCTGAACTAATTTCTGCAATTCGTTTACCGTGTATTGGGTAGCCTCCTCTGCGCCAGGGTACAGCTGAATCACTGCCGTCTTCCAGCCTTCATACGAAGCGCCTTGGGCTGGAACGGGTGGGGCGGCAGGGACAAAGGCGGCAAACTCGGTCAAACCTGTCCACGTCTCTGCCATGTCATATGATACGTATCTTGCCGCGTACTCCTTCATCTGCGTGTGGTCGGTAATGCTACAATCCCTGAATAAATACTCCAATTCCTTGAAATACTGGGAGAGCTCCCGTGGCTTGGACTCGTCCCATTTTGGTGCCGAGAAGTGGTTGCGTGGCGGCATGCGCTGAACTTGTTGTTCCATGGCGACGGTGGTGGCGAGTTCGGTTAGCGGTAGTGGGGAAGGAGTTCTAGAGATTGGCGACGGGGTAAGAGAAATGAGTTGAGAAAGAGGCGTTAGCGGAGTAATGGGGGTGACTGGTTGCGGTACGGTAAATGGCGATGCTAAGGGGTCGTCGGTGCTATAATCGAGGGAATGCGGGAAGAGATCAGGAAATGCGTCTACAGTGGCGTTCTGTAGTTCCTGGGCAAGAGAGAGACCCAGTAAGGCACCAGGTGGTTGTGGAGTTGATGGGTAGGAAGGAGCTATGCCTTCTGCCGACTGGTCTAGCAGGCGGCGCCTACGCTGGAGACGGGTTTCTGGCAGAATTCTGCCCTAAAGATCCCTCGCGGTGGGCTCCAATTTGATGACGCCCAAAGTTTTGGTCAGCAACAAATGTAACTATAGTGTTACCGTACCAAAAGTTTGCGTTGGGCGCGCTTAAAAGTAATGTGAGGAGTCCCAGGCAGGTCCCAGAGAACGCGCCTATGAAAATAGGGTAAAGTCGGTAACGGAGTCGGCAAGTGTCAAGCGCTAAGGTAAAGCGCCTAGGGAAGGAGCGGTAAGTGAACATGGCAAAGGTAAGCGGCAAGAACCCGATATGCTTAGCAAGGTCTAAGCGTTGATAATGCCTGCCGTAGCTGCAAGGCGCAAATGTGTCGATTGTTGGCGAGCGTCTGTAACTGCCGATGAGTTTGACGTTGCCGACCGTAGCGTAAATGAGCTCTTGAGCGTAAGGGAGACTGAGGAAAGGGGAGTAGTAAACTCTGGTCTATTGTTCGATGATGATCTATGTACAAGTCGGTAAGTACTTTTATACTACAATGAGTTCGCCGTCGCCAGTGGCTAATGACGCCAGAGTGCGGTAAACTAGAAAATTTCATAGGGGTAGCTCCAACGGTTTCAGATCCCTACCGTCCATTCAAGAGCCTTAGCGACGCCAGGTGACAGATCGCGAAGCTAAACCATCACTCCATCACCCTTCTGTCCGTCAGAGTACCTAAGCGATGTCAGGCGCCAAATCGAGACGCTAAGCGGTGTCAAACGCCAAGGTCAAACGCCAAGCTATCCGTCAGTTTTTGATAGATCATCAGGCTTCTCACTAAGCACTGTCGTCAGTGACTGATGCCATCTGTCAGTTGTCATTCTGTCTGCCGGCGGCGCTATCACTGATTGGTTCTGCTTCTTGCCGTGCGCGGCCATCAAATATTGCCAAAAATGGTTAGCTAGCGTGCACTAAGGTATCCCGAGTCGGTGCTGTGCTGCCGTTGCCTGCCGTTGATGCGCTGATCCTGTATGGGGTCCTATCATCACCAGGATAACAGAAGCCTATATAGAGGAGGTACTGGAGGAGGATGCAACTCCTAAAGCAGGCAGCACAGAAAATTGTTTCCCGTGCACACCAGCAGTGGAGGAGGTCCATGTAAGGGTGACCTCTAGAGGCTGTGGCTTAGTCACACAGCTGGCAGAGGGAGATTCAAAGTGTATTAGAGTATATACTGACAATATCATAATAACTACTCACCTGGCAGAGGGAGATCCAAAAAGAACAAATCTAGGGATTCTCTATGCCAGGTTGGATGCTTCTGGGGCTTCTGAAGCATGGAAAACAACTGTACAGTACAACAAAACCTTAAAAACTCAAAAATTGACTAACCAAACAACTGTGCAAACAAGGCAGGAAAGCTCCGGACTTTAGAAGTCAGAAAGGCAAACTCCAGCTTATATAAGCAGTCTGAAAGTGGTGCTGAAGGGCCCACACTTGTCTGAATGGTAGCTAAAGAACCAGAGCATCTCCAGGGCTGAGAGTAGTACTAACAGATAGTGTTGAAAGAATAGAAACAGTAAAATGAAATAATGTCAGAAGAAATAAAAGAATGAATGAAGAGAGAGTGAAGAGATAAGGAGTGAGAAAAGGAAGAAATGAGGAGTCCCCTGACAATGGGTCTAAGTCCACTGTGCCCTGTTGAATGCACTGCCACATCATCCTGAGCTGATGGACTGGAGAAATGGGTGGAGATGTGAAGTCGACTCTGCAAAGTGTCAATCATACCCCGAATATGGCAGATCTGCTCTTCTGTCTGACAGATCCGTCTGTCATGGGATGCAAGCGTCTCATCTGCAAGAGAAACATTGGTTTGCAGGGTTTCTATGTGGCCACTGAGCATGTCAACTTGAGTCTGGTAGCGACAGAAGAAGTCCTCAATATACAGTAACCAGCTCTCCTCAGCCATGACAAACCTATCCTGCACCTGCTCCCCAACATTCTGCAATGCTTCCTGGAACCCATTCTCCATCCTGTCCAAACGGCTCTCCACCCCTGCCATTATGTCCTCACTGTGACTAGACTCCATTGTCCGCTCCTTGCCCTTTCCCTTGACTGGAAGAGGATCTGCTGGGCAGTTGGAGGTTGACAGTTGGGATGGATGGATGGACGGTTTTGATGGTCCTGTGATTGGACTGGCTGGTTCATCTGCTAACTATTGGTTAGCTATTTGAGCAGGAAAAGAGTTTCATACCATCATCACTTTCAATAATCATCACTGACTTCTTTCTCAGTGGTTTTTTCCCCTTTCCCTTGTTGCTGGGCTTGATAGTTTTCTTGACAATCGTCAGGCTGCATGTTCATTTGCAAATGAGCTGGCAGGTATCACATGCAGTGCTGCCCTTTGTTCTGACACACTGTAGCTGCTTACTTGTGCAATATTGGCAAGGGGGGTTGATGTGCTGACCCTCGTGACGAGGTGCTGTCCTCAGATACCTGCCCAGCAGCATCCCTCCAGTAATTTCCCCCTTTGGTATCCTGCCCTCTTGTTCTTCCTCTTCCTCTTCCTCTTCATCCTCGTCCTTATCCTCATCCTCCTGCTCCTTCTGTTGACAATAGGTACCAGGAGGACATTGACCAATATAAGTCACCCGTTTTGGCTTCTTGCTGCTGTTTTTATTGTTTCTTGGCCATGACGGATGGTCTCTTTGTGTCGGTGGTCTGCAGGTATGGAGGAGCAGTGTGTTTTTGAAATGGGACGACGGTTTGCATGCGCTGAGAGTGATGTCAGTTTTGATGGGAATCCGATCTCGGAGATTATGCCGAGATCTCCTCTTCAAGCACTGCCACACCTCAGCTATTGCCGTCACATCACTGATCGCAGCTGGCTCGCGTTTAATGCTGACTGACTGGGACTTTTGCCTTCGCGCTAGCATTTCGGGGTTGATTTTGTGGTGAGTCGTTCCCGAGTCTACAGGTTTCGACTCACACCTACAGTTTTCGGTGTTCTTATGGGGTATATTGGGAATATTCGACATTTGTTTGTCTGCCTCGAGTGAGGCAGACGTATCAATATCAAAGAGAGTAATGCCTACGGTCAACTCAATAATCTTTCTGCGTAGTAAAGGAGATAATCTGATTGTGTGTGGATATGTTCGCAAGAAAGATTTATGATTAATGAAATGTACATAAAGACTACCGGGACACCGTGAGTCCACCATAATAAGACTAGTAAGAGGACTTTGCCCTTTGGTGGTGGCGGGACTGGGATCATCAACCTCTACACTGTATCCTCTGATGAGACGCTGTCAGTCCATCTGGCAAGAGGACTTTGGCGGTGGGGGGACTAGGAGCATCAATCTCTATTACTTAGATGATGGATAAAATTGCGGCACTCCAAAGGAGTGGTCGCTATATCCTCTGATGAAAAGTTACGTCTCTCGTGATCCTCCACCGCTCTCCCTTTCCCTTTCTCACTGGCCGGGATTCTTCTTGGTGAGGGAGATCCCCTTCTTGGCGGTGGCATCCAAGGGCGCAGAGGCGACCTCGGCCTCAGCGGTGATTGAGGTCGCTGTCTCGCCCTTGGGCCTTGTTACATTGTTACAGCGTTTGAATGGAGAGGACGAACATTGTCAGAAAACTTGAGTAAGAACATTGGTTCTTTATGCCAATCGGCGGCAGCTTAACCCATAGTATTAAAAGATAGCAGAAGCCATGGTTTGCCGAACTCAAATCATGCACGCATGCAACGCCGCAAGTTAGGTCACTTCATATTTCTAACTACTCTCCCATCGTCAACAAGGCAATATTCATATTCGATCTTGCCCGATAGGCCTCAAAAGAGGTATCGCCCACTTCTGGGGCCTTTACGGTATGATATGAAGACCAATTAGCACAGAGAAACTTCCACACATTCACCGCATATTCCCACTGTTCCTCGACTGTGGCATCCTCACTAAAAGTCGCCCTTCGTTTGTGTTGAAAGATGTCATCAAGAGATTCCACTCGACGATACCTTATATCATATCCATACCAATGGAAATAGACTTTCAAGTGTCAGCTAGTTGTGCAACGACAACTTAAAACCAGACTTACGAGGTGCCACGTAGCGCCGCAATCTTACGAGAAAGTCACATAATTCACCGCACTCCAGGGTATATGGATCCACATCGAAGAGCCGGGCAGGATACTCGAATTCCTTGTCTGGACAATCATGGTAGCATGCTTGAGAGAAATCCACAATGAACGGTTTATCATCAAGGCATCTGATATTGAAATCAAGATCGAAATCATTGTGTCTAATGCCGCTCTTGTGCATTTCCAGCAAAAGCTTTACAGTCTGAACACTTGAATTCAAAGTTACGTCAAGATTTCAACGACAGGATTGAATAAAATTACTTACCCGAAGTCTGAAAGGCCACTACCTGTCGACCATTGCAGGTTTTCGTTTGAACCACAGTATTGATATACCATACAAGCACAATCGATAGATATGTCGTATAATTTCCAATAGAGCTTGGTTTCATACAATCCATAGTTTCTTGGGACTCCTTTTCCATAGAGGGATTCGTTTCTGCATAAGTGGTCTTGATATAACTTTGCTTCTTGTTTGTAATTCTGGAATGTTTCAGGATAAGACTCTCTATCGCTACCCCAGAGTAACTTGACGACAACGTCACGAGGGGAAGGCTCATTGGGCAGCATGATCCTTCCCATGAAATGATATTCATCGTCCTCGTACTGGAAGTATCCGACAATCCTTTTCGTCACATCAATGGTGGCAACAACGCCTGGTTGCATGAGTTTGACAGAGCTGCTTTGGAGGAAAGTAACCTCATTGGAGGCTACTCCCTCTGGAAACGGTGACAGGGCGTTGGAAGAGAATTTGAGTGAGAGCGACATGGACTGAAGAAGCTAAAACAGTTACAAAAGTATTTGTTCTGTCGTTGAGGGTTATATTCGATGTCCTTAAGGTTACGTAACCAAAAAAGGCAACAACTTCGACAAATTCCTACTTATTGTTATTATTCTCAAGGCAAGGCTAAGATGAACTTGAAAGCGTCAAATTCGCCACATTATGTGTTGAAGCTGTCTCTGGACAAGCTCTCCCTTTACCCACGGTGAATCGTTTGTATTTCACCTTGTACTTCGGTTAGACTCATTGTATTCTAAATATTTGTTATCAATTTTCTTTTGTTACTTACTGACGGTCGCTGGGCATAACAAGAATATGCACTCAATGGACTATAAGCTTCTTGACCGATACTATTGTCAATAACATTGTTCAGTTTCTCCGGCTCGGAACGACCTGCACAGCATCTCGAAGAAAGTCTGTCATTTTTTTTGGGCTGCAAGGTAAAATCCTACCTTTCTATGAGGATAAACTCAAGCAATCGAACGAGAAAGATATAAACCGGGTGAATGCCACACGCTATTCACCAAAAAAAGGCTATCCTTCTCAATTTTGTTTATTCCACATAAGTTTTGTGTAGGTTTGTCCTCAACAAGCGTTACTGATTGCGAAGAAGCCTTTGTGCGGGATTATTGTTTTCTGTGCATCATCTTAGCTCATATCTCAACACTCCATTGTGTCGTGTATGAAGGTCAACAAATAAAGCCGAACGGCTGTGGCGGTTCTTGTTGGGCGACATATAAACTCTGAAAATGTTTGTCGGAAGACATCAACTGCTCCTCCTTATAACTGCTCCTCCTGCTCCTTATCGTCAACTTCTACCCGCTCTCAACATCCAATTCCACTTCGATGTCCTCGAGAACCACGCCACCCAATTCCCCTTCGATGGCTTCGAGAACCATGCAACAGCTCATAAACCTCGGATCTGAAGAGACTGGGATGGTATCACTTCTTGATCTCCTCAGAGCCCCTCGATATTTTAGTGGAAAACCAGCGCCATCTTGTAGTGCTAAAAGCACTTCAACTCAAAGTGGAAAACTTACACCTAACTCCCTTCTTCAAAGTATTGTGCCAGTACCGGACCTCGTAGAACAACTCTGCCAAGTGATAAAACCAGAGCTAAATGGTATCTGTGTGCCAACAAACAGTCAATTCGTAGCCATCATCCACCCTGCATCGACTACATTACCATTCAAGCGACTCCACCACCTGGAGAAAGACAACGAGTCACAATTCGAGCAAGAAAACCTCGCGCCAGTGTTCAAAATCATGGCATATCACATGGCTTATAAACAGATAAAAGAAGAAACTGGTAAGAATCCTGGATATGCTGCCGTTTTCAAACGTTGGGCTTCTGCGGATTTCCAAAAATATAGCTTTCAGTATTTCGCATCATCCAGCAAATCGAAGAGGGATATAACAGACTTTGGGATTTATTCCTCCCTCCCGGCCAGTCTTTCTGAAGAATTTGCCATAAAGGCAGTTGTAGAAGTTAAAACCACCAAAGTACTCACGCACGATGTTTTCGAACCTGTAACAGGATGGTATGAACCTAACGATCAGAACTATGTACCTGGACTGGCAATCCAGTATGTGTGGCCCCTTAAGGCTCCTAGTAACTCCAGCAATGATGCTGGCGGTGCTGGTAAACGCGCTCAACAAACCCTAGATAAAATCCTTCGTCAGGTGTGTCAATGAACAATACTTATTCATGCTCAACGACTCAAGGTCATCAATGCAATGACAGATTTGGAGCCAACTGGTCCAGGAGAATGCCGAGTACGCCGTGCTAACGACTGCCAGTATCAGTTATTACTTCTTCAGGCCACTTGATGGGCATGGGGATTTGTACATATCACCCCCCTACAAGACGGTAAACAATCTGGCGCTTTATGCGTGGCTATCAGCGGCGTTCGAAGTGAATGGCGTGAAAAAAGACATGATAAAGACTCCGCCTGTGAACAAAGATTGGTGGGACAGGCTGCCTACTTTTGAAGCAACTGGTATTCGGCCTGCGTAAGGATAATCTCTCATCAAAAACCCTGTATCCTTGCTGATTGAGCGTGTTTGTGAAGGACCCTGCCAAAGAATCAGTGGGATGCGATTCATTAGACGACACGCAACCATGCACACGAGGGAACGGCACAAGTGAGTTTGGAGATGAGGAAATCAAGCTTTCGACCTTGTTTGTATTCATTGTCCATGATGAGCTCCTGTATACAAAGAAAGAACGAAGTACTATAAATCAGCTTTTCTGCATGATGAGCATGGAATAGAAATAACTTGAGTTCTGCGACTGGGTAGCCTTGTAAGGACAAAACACCATTCCTTGACGACAAGAAGACATCTTGTTTAGTAGAGAAATGTTTATTGACAACACCTGCTTGGTATTTGGTGCGCCTGACTGGACAAAACTATTTTCCTCCCCTATTCAATTTGCGCAGTCGTAGTTTCTGCTTAACAAAGGCCACAAGCCCAGATCATTGTCTTTTTTAACATTACATAATCATAAAAACTTACTTTTGGTTTTTGTGACGTGAGCCTGCCAGAATAGGGCAAGAGTCTCGGCACACGGATTGAGTCTCGCGGTGTTGTTGGACGTATCTGACAGCCTGGGACTAAGGACAGCGTGAAGTAGAGCCTCAGAGCCTGTCTATGATGAGAGAGAGCAACTGAGGCTACAATACACGTCAATGCAAAGTTGATACTGAGATCATGTGATCACATCCAAGCTGACCCTTAATAGACTACCTCGGTCAACAGGTGTGAACTAGTGTAAGTCCTCGATTGCGAGAAAACTGCCTAACTACAACATTCGGTTAGGTACTTATAGGATATGTAAGCGGTAGTCAAGGAGTGTGATGGTAATCAATGAAAACATATGAAGTAAAGTGTAACGTAGTCACGAACCCATTACATACGCCCTCCAGACGAACAGGTGGTCCTGGCTCGTCTCACTAAAGTAAAAGAGTCAATAAAGAGGGTGACCAACAATTGGTGGGATAAGACAATTAAAAAGTCGCGATAAGAAATAAACGGCACTTAACAAAGGAAGGTTACGGTTTTGGGCAAAACAGATACTGCACATGACACACCAACGAGTCAGAGGGGGTAACAAGTCATTTGCATTTTTCTCCTCTTAATACAGTGTCTCTTCTTCTTCTGAGTATTGGATAGCAATATATTATGTATTCTCTGAAGTATCTTGCACATTTCAAGGTGCAAGTGGCATAAATGCCAAAGTTTTGCTCTAAGGACATTTTGATGCCTGAGTGATTTATGATGCACTCACCGTGATTCAGACATAATTCTATGCACAGTTTGCTCTACACCTGCTTGGTCAGGCAAGAGCCATGGTCCAGTTAATGAAAGCAATCTCATCCCCTCAGCAAATTTTGAGGTCCTCTGAACCACCATCATGTCCTCAGGAGAAGGCACCAGTGCTGTGTAATATCATATCATGATATCTACTGTATTGTAACCAGGACCATGTAATGGAGCTCCACAGCCTATAAGATTATCCTAAGAGCTTAATTACATCTTAAACATCTTATTTCATGTCTGATATGATTTTTATGGATTTTATTTTAAGCCTCAAACCTAACCAACATCTGATATATAAAATCTCCATAGTCTACTACATATCTTGAATTCGTCCCTCTTGTCCTCTCTGAAACTATAATTCATGCTTCAAGAAAGTGAGCACATAGCAAAACACTAGGATTTTACATACTGAATTGAACAATTCAATGCATACACACATGAATTGGATCAAGCTTTACATAAATATGGCTTCCACATCTGCTATGAGGCTTGGAAGCATGCAATTATGGATAAAAATGAGATGATGCAAGAGGATCCTACTGGGCAGGTTTATTCTTCTATGATATCTGACCGTGCAATTAGTGGCTCCTCGACCCACTCCTTGTCAGATAGTTCCTCTCACCACAGCATCCAATCTTGTGGCTGATCTTGACAAAACATCAGCAATTGCTGATAGAAACATGCCTGGTTGGAATCTCAAGACAATCGACCCCCAGTTGCGACCAAATGTGCAGATATGAGTGCATCAAGCTGGCATCTAGGAGAAATTACATCACCCAAAGCACTCCTCAGCATTCTCTGACGTTGACTCATTTCTCACTCAAAGATGGTGTTTGTCAAAAAATATTCATAGCACAACTAATACACATTGTAAAATTAATGAATCCTAGACTTGCAACAATAAATGAGTTATCTAACAGACTGTATATTCAGTTTTGTGCAAAGTGGACAGAAAAATGTGTGGAAAGACAGTTTTGTTCAAATGACTCATTAGTAGGTCATGTGCAGTAAGATCATATCAAAGTTAAATGAGTGTGAGAGGTTGAGATAGCTTGAGAAGTCAATGGAGTGGAAATGAAATCAAACTTGAGGGTATACAACGTGGCATCCATCTGAAATCATGGTTCAGTTGGCTTGGGACACGTTAAAATCAAAAAATTCTTCAGATGCCTTCAAGGCATCAACGTTCTTCATCTAGATGTTGTCATCGGCACCTGAGCAAGTCAACGATGCGGGATTGCAAGTAGAGCAAGGGCTGTCAAGTGCATAATGATTGTTGATTATGAATCCATCTGCAGCCATGATAACCAGGCTTTCCTTAGAGTTGCAGACAATACTTTTGGTGGAAACTGTGAGCTGGACTTCATGTGGGATATCATGTGAGGTGGATAGTTGTTTAGGAGGAGGAGGTTGATAGTTGGAGCTGAGAATAAAGGAACACAATTGATTGTGGCGAGTATCATCACCTGAGATATTGTTGTCATCACTAAAGTCAGACTCAGAGTCGTCGCTGTCACTGACACAACCTGCTTGTTCCTGGTGCTCATTTCGGCAGCACTGATAGAAGTAGTTTTTGGATGAGTTGGCAAGATGGAGTTGGTAGAGGGCAGTCATGGTGGTGTTCAACATGATGGTAATGACATTACCTCCTTCAGTGACCAGATCCATAGTAATAAGCTCATGATGCACAGGAGCAATCCAACAATCTGTCTTAGTGTCATATTTTGCAAATCAATACTTGTATTTGCATTCAAAGACCATGTTGAAGATCTTGGTGAACTGTATAAAGCTGAAGGGAGTGGCTTGCTTGGTACATCCCTTCTCTTTGCAAATCTTCTTATTAAATTCAAGATACTTGATCATCTGGAGTGGATGTAGGATGAAGTCAGGTTTACAAATCAGGATGCTTGGGCATGCTCGAGACATTGTAGGGTTGGCTGCAATATAAGAATCCTTGACCATGGTAATTGTGGTGCCCTCAGTAGCTATGATTGGCACAATAGGTGTCATGACCCCTCCCTTCCAGATCCACACCGGGACACCCCCGGAACCCCATCTGGGACCCTCCTCCTGACCCCACAGGACATGCCCTGCCATTATGACTACTGACACCGCCATCACGCGCATCAAGGGCCACCATCACCCGGCACCCCTGGCAACCCCGCATCATGGATGTGGGATCAACCGCCATCAACCCTGATCACGCTAACTATTTCCGTGCCATCACGCATCACGGCTCCCTCCATGCCAATTGATCATGCACCCCACATGCGTGATCCCGGTATACAGTCCCCCCCCGCTACTCAATGCCCCCCAGGACTTATCCCAGACACCCCGGAACCCCAGAGACCCGGATTAGTACTTATAGTGTAACTCCCCATTGTATTCGCTAGTCTTGATATTAACTTGAATTGTTGCATGCCCTCTGCTTGATTGGTACGTGCTGACTGGCACGCTTTGACTGGCATGCTTGAACAACCGCGTGCTCTAAGTTTGGTATGTACTTCACGACTTACAATTTGTTAACCTGGTCTTGTCTTAGAACCCCTGGTTCCTGACTCGACCACCTTCCAACCCTCAGCCTCTAAAACTCAAAACCCCCAGACCAAGTTCTCTTCCCCAGGACCACCTCTTGTCCACATTTTAAACCCTGGAATCCTAGCTCCAGAGTTTCAGACACCTGAGTGTCCATAGATCAAGTCCGCCTTGTAAGGGCATTGCTTTTCCAGAAAGCCCCCAACTCAGCGGAACCTGACATAATATCAAGACTCTCTCCTTATACCATTCTTGATGGCTACTTATACTCACACCTATTACCTCACGGGCTACCAGACCGACCCTTACAGACGTCCGGTCCCTGACCACTACTCCGCACAGACCCCCCACTCTGCTTACTCACCTCTCCCATATGAGCCCCAATGCCTCCACCGCTACTGGGCCCTTGACCCGTCCCTCTACGACCTGGGGCCCTCAGCCAGCTGGGCCCCTCTGCCCAACCTAGCCATGGCATGACCCGTGGAAGCCTTCTTGTACTGGAGCATCCCCGGGGGTCTACCGGAGACTCTGCCCATCCTCAGTGGACCTTACCTGATTCCCCCCAGCAAGGGCCCCTTTGTGCCCACCCCCTATTATGGTTACCAACGCCCTGCCCCCCAGCTCTGTGGACCCCTCAACTACGACTACCCCTCTCAACACTACCCAGCTGCCGCTCCACCCGCTCGGACCCCTCCCTTGCCAATGGGACGACGACACCTCGAGAAGTACAAACGGCAACAGGATGAAGTGCTCCGCTCACTCAGAATCTCGCTGGAGGACTTTGCGCAGCAGACAAGGGCACTACTCATGGAATTTGGACATGATGACTTCAAAGGCACTCCAGAAGACTAGGCCCATTGCTTGGTTGAATTTGGGGACCGCCTCATGTGAGGAGAACTCCCAGAGCAGGCTATGGTAAAGTACAGACGCAATACAATTCTCTGTGAGGAGCTGCAGCAACTGCTTGACAAAGTCCATACATCTCCCTCCTCTCGACCCCTCAACGACCCCGCAGACCCGGGTCACTCAATTCACCTCTGACAACTGGCCCCAGCAGCCCCTGCAATCCCAACTCCAGAGCAACAACAACAGAAAGAGTGACAAAACGCCTCGGCCATACTGCGGTTCCTCAACCCAACAGGACGACTATTCAATCAGCCTGCTGCCCACATAGTAGGCTTGTTGACTCGCCATAGAGCTAACTCCGTTTCTAGCACCTTCAAGACCTGGGGACAGCCCCAGAGACCCCTGGAACTGCTCCCACGAATGAACAACGCCCAACCTCCACCTCCAGCAACCTCTGGGAGATCCCGGGTGGATACCCCCAGCATGGACAACACGCTGTGCTACATCGACGAGCTCACTTGTGGCAACAACAAACAACGCCCTGCGCCTGCGACCATCCCAGCACCTCCTCCCATGTCCATCCCAGCCTCTCCAGAACCCAACTTCCGTCACAACCCCCCACCCCACTTCGACCCTGTGGAACCCCCCACAGCCTCCAATGCAAGCGTGACCCTCCCGGATTGAACATCCCCCACACAACTCGGCACCTGACCCAGCACCTGGCCCCTTCCAGATCGATCTGACACTACGGAACTCCTCCCCCGACCACCTCTGCCACCTCCAACTAAACCCCGAGGATGACCCCCCAGCCCCCCACCTCTGCCACCCCCTGCATGGAGACCCGGACCTCCCCCTGGCAGGAACAAACCCCCTTGGGACAATGGGCCTCCTGGGCGCAGACCCCCAGATAAGCCACCCAGAGGAGGCCCTCCAGGCAGGTGGGGTCCTGCCCTTGGCACCTTTCCTCCTCAAGAAGGGGGGGGTAACCACTATTACTACTATTACAATGCCGGCCCCCCTCCCCGCAACGCCACTGGACCGGACGATGCTTGCAATGCCCTCACCTGCAAAGAATGTCTGGACATCTAAAAGCCCAACACATTCACAGGCTGGGACCCCCGAAAATGGCATACCTTCCTCACCCAATGTCTTAACATGTTTCAGGTGAAGCCACTCACGTTTCAGGTTGACAGCTCCCGGGTGGCCTTCGCCGCCTTGTATCTCCAGGAGATCACTTTCAATCACTACACGGCCCTCATCCAGTTTGATCCCAACAACCTGGCGCTCTCCCGCTGGCAAGCCTTCATCAATGAATTCTCTGGGAAGTTCAGGATCTATGACACCATGGCTGAGGCCGAGGACAACCTCTTCAACCTCTGAATGTGCTCTGAGAAATGCTCTACCACCTTCATTGTACGTTTCAAGAAGGAAGCTTACGAGACAGGCTGAAACTACAGTGCCCTCCAGTACACCCTCTGCTGCGCACTGCTGCAACGCATCAAGAATGTCCTCTGACTTGCCCCAAAACAACCCTCCTATGACAGATACAAGGCCCTCATCATGCAGATCAACCAGCGATACTGGGAAGACCGCAGCGAGTATTTGAACTTCCAAGCCCTCTGGAACCCTAGAGGAGGACCCTCCTGGCCTTCAGGCAAATCCTCCAACTCTCTAAACTGAAACCCCGGTCCCCCCGCATTCTCTGGCAGCCGACCCCTGGTGAGTCATGGCCTACTCAATGCTAACCCTGGCAGCAGCGCCTGCCCCCAGGCCCAACTCAATGCCGCCATGGCCGCCAATGACCCGGGCAACATGCCAAGCCCTGAGGAATCCCTGGAGGACCCTGATGACCTCAACTTTGCTGATGAATGGGATGAAGAGGCCCTCTGGGCCAACCAGCTTCAGAAGAAGGAATGACCCTGGATTGAAGTTCCAAAGGACGTACAGGAACGACAGAGAAGGGAAGGTGTCTGCATACTCTGTGGTGAGAAAGATCATTTCATCTTCAAGTGCCCCCAATGACAGGTTGTGGGACGTGCCACCTGGACCTTCAAAGAGGAAGACACCACCTATGAATATTTGGAAAATGACCTGGTGATTTAGACCCAGAAGATGCACTAAATCGTGGAATCAACCCCAACTTCTTCTCCGCCCCAGTCTCCTACCTTCACTCCACAACACTTGCACAGGACACCCTTACAGCTTACCTACCCTCCCACTCCTTGCACTCCCTCCTCCTCAAAACCTGCCTCATCCCCTCTGGAATCCTCCTCAACACCCTCGTCGACAGTGGCACCACGGATAACTTCATCGACAAAGCATGGTCCACCTCTGCTGCAAAACCCGCTCAACGACTCCCGGTCCCAGTACAACTCTGCCTCTTTGACGGGGACACCTCTACAGCGGGGGGACATCACTCATTTTGTGTGTATGCCCATTATTTTCACCAATGGCCTTTGGATGTTGATAACCAAACTCCATCCCTCCACACTCTTGGTCTTAGGGCTTCCATGGCTCTGAGACACCAACTCCTGCATCGACTGGCAACATCTCACCCTTTGCCTGACCTGGGAACCAACACCTGACGACCAGCAACTCCCCTTCGACATCCTCCACTCCCTGGGCCCCAACCCAACTCTGAAGGACCTCCTGGACAGACCCCCACGCACCTCCTGGACTCCAGTCCCACTCGTCCTGATCCTTCGTCATCAATGCCAGGTTGGACGATGCCCCGGAACCGATATCAGCCCTCATTGACAGCGGAGCTACTGGAGTTTTCATCAGCAACGCCTTTGACCTTCCCCATGATCTCCTTGATCAACCTCTCCGCCTACAACGGCTCAACAGCACCTCCTCCTCCTCCGGCCCCATCCAGAAGTCTTACTCAGGACGTGTGGCCCTGGACAACGGTTTCGAGTTCACCTCTGACTTCCTGGTCATGTGACTTCACAAGTCGACTCCGATGGTGCTGGAACTACCCTGGCTACGTGACATGAACTCTGACATTGATTGGAGAACGCTCACTATGACGTTCCCAAGACCCGAAGACCATCTCATGACTGCTATGCACCTCTGGGCCCTAGGGAGTGACCTGATGCCTGACACCCCTGCTCCCTGCCCAAACCCACAAGGCCCCTGATTGACCCCCAAACATTCCTCGGAACAGGTACAAGGGGCCGAACTACCTAGACCAGTCTCAGACACGCATCAAACCCGCTCTGACTTGTGAACCCACAACCCCGATCGACCTGAAAGCACTCAACATTAGGATCATTGGAGCTGCCCCCTTCGCCCGCCTTATACAGGATGGAACCCCCATGTTCCAGTTGCATACCTCGCTGTTGCTCCAGGAAGAACACCTACGAGCGGATGCTACCTCCCTGGAGAAGAAAACTGAGGAGCAGATCCTCCAAGAAGTAGTTCCCCTGGAGTATCACGAATTCACTGACGTATTCTCCGAAGGAGACGCTAAGAAAATTTCCCCTCACCGCCCCTATGACCATACGATTGATCTCAAGGAAGGAGCCACCCCCCCTTTTGGCAAGGTATACAACATGTCAGAAGTCGAGCTCCAGGCCCTCAAGGACTACCTCGATGAAATGCTCAGAAAGGGATTTATCCGACCCTCCGCCTTCGCTGCCGGAGCCCCAGTTCTATTTGCAAAGAAGAAGGACGGCTCTCTCCGACTCTGCATCGACTACCAGGGACTCAATAAGATCACCAAGAAGAACCACTACCTGCTTCCGCTCATTGGCGATCTGGTTGATTGACTCTGCAGTGCCAAGGTTTACACAAAAATCGACCTCCACTCCAGCTACAACAACATCCGCATCACCCCAGAACATGAGTAGAAAACCGCGTTCCACATGTGGTATGATCTGTTTGAATACCTCGTAATGCCTTTCAGAATGACTAACTCCCCCACCACATTCTAAGACTTCATGAATGACATCTTCCATGACATGAGTGACGTCTTCATGATCGTCTACCTGGACAACATTTTCATCTACTCCGACTCGAAGGAGGACCACCAGAAGCACGTCCGACAAGTCCTTGAACGCCTTCAGGAGCACAACCTCCACGCCAAGCCTGAGAAGTGTTCATTCCACATGGAAGAGGTTGAGTATCTTGGCATCATTGTATCCCCAAATGGTGTTCGCATGGACCTCCACAAGGTCGAGGCTATTGTCAACTGGCCACAACCCCGGAACGTCAAGGAAGTACAATCCTTCTTGGGTTTTGCTAACTTCTACCGGAGGTTTATAGACAACTACTCCAGTATCACAAAACTCCTCAACCGGCTCACATGCAAGGACATTGCATGGAACTGGGACAGTAAGTGCCAAAGCGTCTTTAACTTGCTCAAGGAGGCTTTCACAGCTGCCCCGGTACTCTGGCATTACGACCCCGCCCTCCCAATCATCCTGGAATGCGACACCTCTGACTACGCCATCGCCAGGATTCTCTCGCAGATGGGACCCAACGGTGGGGAACCCCAGCCAGTTGCCTTCTACACCTGGTCTATAATCAATGCCAAGCTCAACTATGACATCTACAATAAGGAGCTCCTCGCCATCATCAAAGCCTTCAAGCAATAGTGAGCCTACCTTGAGTGAGCCTGGCACCAGATCCAGGTCTACTTGGATCACAACAACCTGCAGTACTCCATCACGACCAAGCAACTTAGTCAATGACAGGCCTGATGGTCCAAAATCCTCTCGGAGTACAACTTCACGATCCAGTACTGCCCGGGACAACTCAGGGCCAAACCTGATGCCCTCACCTGGCAACCGGACATCTACCCCAAGAAGTCCTTTGAGGCAGAACACAATACATTCAATCATCACGTGGTGATCCCTCCTGAACATCTGAATGCCATACTGATTCTAAACAATGAAGAAACCCTGAGTCAGATCCGCTGCACCTCCCAAGACAAGTACTTCACCAACCATGATTCCAACAACCTCCCAATAGGACTGACTGGAACCCCGCCTTCTCCTTGTCTCCTGATGAAAAGCTCCTCCTCTGGGACGGCCGCATCTACATTCCGAATCATGCCCAACTTTGCTATGACATTCTCTGCCAACACCATGACCACAAGCTCCGGAGACATCCTGGAATATGTAAGACCCTCCAACTTGTCTCCTGGACTTATTTTTAGCCAGGATTGAAGAAGGACGTGACCCGCTGCATTTGATCATGCAAACTCTGCCTCCGGGCCAAGGTCTCCCGACACTGACCCTATGGACTCCTGAAGCCTCTGCTGGTTGGACAACACCCCTGGTCTTCCATATTCCTGAATCACATTATCAAACTTCCGGACTCTGAAGGGTTCGATGCCATTCTTGTTGTTGTGTGTAGGCTAACCGAACAGGACATCTTCCTACCTTGCCACACTACAGACACTGCCCCAGACTTTGCCTGGCTATTCCTTGAGCACGTCTTTGCCAAACATGGACTCCCAGATGACATCGTCTCCAATCATGGCCCACTCTTTGTGTCCAAATTCTGGACCTCCATGTGTAAGGCCCTTGAAGTAAAGACTAACCTCTCTACTGCCTACCACCCTGAAACTGACGGTTAGACTAAAAGGGTCAATCAGTCTCTTGAGCAATACCTCCAGCTGTACGTCAACTACTTGCAGGATGACTGGCGTGCTGAGCTCCCCCTGGCCGAATTCACCTACAACAACACGCTGTACTCTGCCACCAGGGTATCACCCTTCTTTGCCAACAAGAGATACCATCTCCAATTGACCTTCTCGCTCCAGGATATCCCGTTGCACGCCACCCATGAGGTTGCCCAGAATCTCCAATCCCTTCACGAGTTCCTCCGGGAAGAGATCGACACCGCTGATGACGCCCAAAGTTTTGGTCAGCAACAAATGTAACAGGAGTGTTACCGGACCAAGAGCTTGCGTTGGGCGCGCTAAAAGTAATATGAGGAGTCCCGGGCAGGTCCCAGAGAACGCGCCTATGAAAATGAGAAAAGTCGGTAACGGGGTCGGCAAGTGTCAAGCGCTAAGGTAAAGCGCCTAAGGAAAATGCGGTAAGTGAACACGGCAATGTGAGCGGCAAGAGCACGATATGCTTAGCGAAGTCTAAGCGTCGATAATGCCTGCCATAGTTGCAAGGCGCGAGTATGTCGAGTGTTGGCGAGCGTCTGCAACTGCCGATGAGTTTTGACGTTGCCGACCGTAGCGTAAATGTGCTCTTGAGCGTAAGTGAGACTGAAGTAAGTGGGGGAAACTCTGGTCTATTGTTCTCTTCTTGTATGTACAAGTCGGTAAGTACTTTTATACTACAATGAGTTCGCCGTCGCCAGTGGCTAATGACGCCAGAGTGCGGTAAACTGGAAAATTTCAAAGGGGTAGCTCCAACGGTTTCAGATCCCTACCGTCCATTCAAGAGCCTTAGCGACGCCAGGCGACAGATCGCGAAGCTAAACCATCACTCCATCACCCTTCTGTCCGTCAGAGCACCTAAGCGATGTCGGGCGCCAAATCGAGACGCTAAGCGGTGTCAGACGCCAAGGTCAAACGCCAAGCTGTCCGTCAGTTTTTGATAGATCATCAGGGTTCTTGCTAAGCGCTGTCGTCAGTGACTGATGCCATCTGTCAGTTGTCATTCTGTCTGCCGATCGGCGCTATCACTGATTGGATCTGCTTCTTGCCGTGCGCGGCCGTCAGAAATGGCTTAAAATAGGTAGAACGCGTGCGCTAAGTTCGGAACGAGTGCGGCAAGGTTTCCGGAGCCGGTGCCGAGCCTGCCGTTGATGCGCCTAACCTGTATAGGGTCCTATCACTGCAAACCAGGCCTATGCAAAACATGCTGACTGGAAACGGGAAGATACTCCCAACTGGCCCCCTGGGACAAAGATATGGTTAGACCGACGCCACCTCCGCACCCACTGGCCCTCCCCAAAACTCGATCACAAGCGTCTCGGCCCATTCAAGATTTTAAAGAAAGTCTCATTCTACACCTACAAGATCAAGCTCCCCCAGGACTTAAAGGTCTGCACCTGGTATTCCACGTCCACCTCCTGGAATGACACTCCCTGGATCCCTTATCTGAACAATGCCCTGAACCCCCTCCCTTGGTTGAGGTCGAGGACAAGTACTACTATGAGGTTGAAGACATTCTCGACTTCTGGAGTATTTGTGGACGACCCCACTTGTTCATACAATGGAAGGGATATGGCCCAGAGGACAACACTTGGGAACCACATTGAAACCTTGAAGATGCCCTCAACAAACTCCGCGACTTCCAACAACGGCACCTGGGAAATGACCTTCCTGGGTGCAGGACTCACAGACGGCAATAGTAGGCATAACCCCTACCTCTGGGCTTAACAGGGATTCAACTCCCATGTATATTTTTTGCTCCCCCTCTCTATACTTTACCCTTCTAATACTACCTAAAGACAACGATGACCCTCCCCATGGTAGAGCTCCGGGAGTCTAGGCCAGATACCCCCCTTCCAGCTTCTCGACTCCCTTCACTATGATACTTACTCTGCTTCCCTGGCTCCAGAAAGCCAAGTATACACATTTCTTTATTTACTACACTATTCTACAATATAGATACAGTAGCAAAAAAAAAAGAAAGCAGCAAGAAAAGCGGGAACCCCTAACGCTGGGGCTCCGGAACCCCCTCACCCCTCTCTACTGGCCAACCCCGGAATCCTCCCCCTACCCCCCCAGGACCATGCTCCTGTGATACCTCCTCTGCCAACTGGTCCCACAACAGGAGCGGCTCACCCTCGTCCAGGACCTGCTCAAACCAGCTGCCCAGGACGGGCATGTTCCTCCGCCGATGCACACCCACCACTCTCCCCAGCAGATCGAGGCCCCGCTCATTTCTGGGGGTCGTCAGCTCCAGCTGCTGCCCCTCCCATAGCAGGGCAAGTGCCATGGCTGCCCCATCCATGAGCAGGTGGTGCTCCCAAGCCCAATCTAAGAACGTCAGGTATGGGCCGGCCAGGAAGGAAAAAGCACTCACCTAACGCGGCCATCCAGGTGATCACGACGTCCCAACGTAAGGCCTCCACCAACCCCTGCCTGGGAACCCCCTCCGAGAATCCGACTCCCTGCCCCAGCCTGGCCCGCAGAGCATCCAGCTGGGCCTCCACCTCCCTCTGAGCTACTCATGCCTCCTCCAACTCTTGACGCATAGCCTCCCACTCCTCCTCCTCCAGGCCACCCCCTCCTGCTGCCCCCCCACCCCACCTGGCCTAGGAGTCCCCCCCACGCCGACACCCAGCAGGCAGCCTGACAGTGGGAAAAACACCACCGGGGAGAGCCGGAGGAGGGGAATGGGAGATGGGGTCTCGGAGGGCAAACACACCCTCTTGGAGGGCCTCAGGGAGGGACTGGGCAACGCCTGCCTCTTTCCTTTGTTGGGGCGCCCCCCACGACCCTTATGACTACCGGTCCTGGCCTGGGTCACCTGACAGGTAATCAGGACCATGGGACGACCCTGGCCCCCCACTCAGACGATCCTCTGGCCCTCCAACCCCCCTCCAGACACCTCTGTGAGTGCCTCTCCCACCGGCTCCACCACTCAATCCCGCTCCTTGACCTCCATCTTCTGGGTGACCCCCCAGTGGCCATTTCTGCTCCTGTGTGATACAACACGCCTTTCATAATACCGATATGGAACACTGCTCATGGTTGAGGTGGCACACCTCACACATGGACATGTCCCAGTAGGACAAGGGATGCGGGGCCTCGAACAGGCAAGGCACCAACCGGCGGGCACAGTGCAGACACTGCAGTACCAAAGTCAGCCAGGGGACCAGAAGTAAGGAACCACTTACCGGCCCATTGCTCACACACCAGGTATGGGGGGCAATCTCCAGAGCCTCTCCAGGGCCTCCTCAAATGCCTCCTGCGATGTGTCTGCCCACGTGATGTGCCGGTCATCTGAGACTACTGTAATTGCTCCTACCGCCATCTCAGAGCAACAAAATCAGGGGGTGGGCAGTCGAGGCCACGGGAGAGGACAGGGGAGGGCATGGTCATCCACGCAAAGGTGGGCGCAGGATGGCTGGAACCTGGCCCCGAAGGACCACCGGGGCCTGCATTGAGAGCAGGTTCCGGAACAGGAATGTTGTGTTGTTCTGGAAAAGGAAGGTCAGTTGCGATAAGTGGACGGCACGGTGACACTTATGCTGCTGAACGAGTGCGGCCACACACTCACAGTTGAGCCAGTGCTGGTACCTCGTGTTCTGGGCCTCCCACGCGACCAGGAAGGTGACTTCGTTGGTGGGCAGGGACGTCGGGGAATGTGTTGGCATATGAGACATGGTTGAGTTTGATGGTAAATTTTTTTTTGATATGTGTCAGGACATGTGCTGGATCCCATGCTTGGACCCTGGGCTGGGCCACCAGCTACGCATGCCTCGGAGGGTCTTGGCACTAAGGGAGGGGTGATGTCATGACCCCTCCCTTCCCGATCCACCCTGTGACACCTCCAGAACCCCATCTGGGACCCTCCCCCCGACCCCACAGGACGTGACCTGGGATCAACCGCCATCAACCCCAATCAACAACTGGATCATGCCAACCGTTTCCATGCCATCACGCATCACGGCTCCCTCCGTGCCAATTGATCGTGCACTCCACATGCATGATCCTGGTATACAGTCCCCTCCGCTACTCAATGCCCCCCCGGGACTTATCCCAGACACCCTGGAACCCCAGAGACCTGGATTAGTACTTATAGTGTAACTCCCCATTGTATTCGCTAGTCTTGATATTAACTTGAATTGTTGCATGCCCTCTGCTTGATTGGTACACGCTGACTGGCACGCTTTGACTGGCATGCTTGAACAACTGCATGCTCTAAGTTTGGTATATACTTTGCGACTTACAATTTGTTAACCTGGTCTTGTCTTAGAATCCCTGGTTCCTGACTCGACCACCTCCCAACTCTCAGCCTCTAAAACCCAAAACTCCCGGACCAAGTTCCCTTCTCTGGGACCACCTCTTGTCCGCGTCTTGAACCCTGGAGTCCTAGCTCCAGAGTTCCAGACACCTGAGTGTCCGTAGATCAAGTCTGCCTCATAAGGGCGTTGCTTTCCTGGAAAGCCCCTGACTCAGCGGAACCTGATAATAGTGGTTTGTGGTATGCAGAACTCCTGCAGCAAATTGAGGGTGAAGCCGCCCATGACTGGAGCAGGTGCCAGACAGAGAATATCTTAAGCCAAGGCCAGAAGTCAAGCTGGCCAACTCATCTGGTCAGACAGCGACCTGCTTTGCATGTGGCCAGCCAGGCCACTATGCTATCAATTGCTCTGCAAGAACAGGAGCTCTGAAACAGGAGTATACATCTCAAGCCCACCTGCATGCTGCACATACTGCAGCTGTGAGTGGGAGTGACAGAGATATCTCTGCCAAGTCTGAGGCTGAGCACCCCATAGACGACCAAGAGCCCCCAGAGGAGGCATCAGGCACCAAGCCCAAGAGTGTGGAGTACATCACAGTAGATGTATATGACAATGCCTATGACAACAAGTACTATAGTCATGACAGCAACTCTGAATGCTTAGTGGCAATGATGGATTGGCCATCTTCAAATGATCACAACAAGAATAACGTTGTATGGATGAAAAAGGCGACTCTTTGTTGAGCAGAGGGCACTTTGCAGCACCCTACAGTGAAGTGGGCAGACAAGGAGTGTCTGGTCTTGTATATGGACATGAATGGCCACAAAGCATGGACCTTATGAGACTCTGGAAGTACTACCTCAGGCATTATGCCCCAATTTGCCCATGTGTACAGAATTGCTATATAGGAGTTAGACATGCCATTGGCATTGCAGCTGGGCACCGTAGAGAGCTGCGCTATGGTGTAGTATGGAACTGTCCAGACACCAGGCTCACATAGCCAGAAATATATAGATGTAGCAAACTTTGATTGCTATGACATGATACTGGGAACACCATTCATGCAGCATAACAAAGTCATGCTAGACTTTGAGCACTGCCAGGTGCTAGTGAATGGGAAAGTGATTCCAGTAGAACAAGCTACAGCAGATGACACTGATAATTGCCTACAATGTCACCACACTACAGAGAAGTGCAAGGACTCTCCCTGACTTGGTTGGCACAAAGTGCCAGCAGTAGAGGATGTGGATGAGGAAGTACAGGCTATGCCTGGACTGAGCTCAGACCACAATGTGGTAATGATGAGCAAGACAGAGTATCAAGCCTCCAAGATGAGAGACAAGCAAAGACTTGCTCCTGATGTGCAAGGTGCAAAGCCTCCAGATAAACGACAGCAAAAGGTGAAAAAGCTTGAGGACTTAGTGGATGTATGTCCACCTACATCCTCATGAGTCAAGTTAGATGACTTGAGGGACAGCAACTGAGAGGTGGAAGCCTCATATTGTGAGGACACATGGTCCTTATAGGAGCAACCAGCTCCCCTTTCTGAGTATGACTGGGCATATGACCCTTGAATGCTGCAGGAGTGGAACAAGCTGGTGGCAGCTATGTGTGTGCAAAATGCACACCAGCAACAAATAATTGTGACACCAGCATATTGCCAGCCAGCGTCAGACAAAGTGTCCATAGCATATTCCCTCATACACAAGGGGAAAAACCTTGTGGCTCACAAGACAGCGATAGTGGATTCCCCGCTAAGGCTGCACATATTCAATGACAGTGTTAATCAGGTGCTCACAATCTGCAAGCAATATGCACAGCAGCCTTGGCCACCATCAGATACAGTGGAAGTACTTCCTCCAGTGCGTCTGAAGGGGAAACAGAAGGCAACAAGCCTTTGTGAGGAAGATATCGCTCAGTTGCATCAGCAATGGCAAGAAGAATTTGTCAATATGGTCAATAAGACCAAGAAGGAGCTTCTACTATGGTGGGAAGTGAACCATGAGATCAATCTCATAGACGAGAGCAAGCAATACAAGTATCACTTGCTGTGCTGCTTACATGCACTCCAAAAGCAACTACGCAATAAACCTAATTGCTATTTGAATGCTCAGTGGTGGTCACCATGCACCACTGCTCAGGCTGCACCATTACTATGCATCCTAAAGAAGGATAGAACTCTTTGAATGGCTCTTAATGTGTATCAGTGCAATGATAATACCATAAAAGATGTAACTCCTTTACCAGATCCAGAGGTGATTCAGGAAGATGTGGCTCGAGCAAAGTATTGCTCAAATATTGATCTTACTGACACCTATGAGGATGTGCGCATTTGCACCAAAGACGTACCCAAGACTATGTTTGCCTCAATTATGGGCATGTTTACAAGCAACATAATGCAGGTTGAGGACTGTAATGTCCCTGCAACCTTTCAGAGGTTAATGACATTTATATTTTGAGACATGATAGGATGCTTTATGCACGTCTACTTAGATAATATATTCATTTATTTGAATTCCATGGAGGAGCATGAGCAGCATCTCAGAGTCGTATTCAAACGACTATGCAAGTATAAGTTGTACTTGAAATGGAAAAAGTGTGAGCTTTACAGTCAAAGTATAGACTGCCTAGGGCATGTCATTGATGAGCAGGGTATTCACCCAAATCAGGACAAGCTCAACCGCATTTGGGAGTGGCACACGCCACAAAACTACAATGACATCCAATGGTTCATTGGCCTTGTCAACTACATTTTGAGCTTCCTGCCCGATGTTACTGCATATACTAGGCCACTCATGGCTATAATGCAGAGCAGGTCACCGTTCAATTGGAGGCTGCTGCATCAGTGGTGCTTTAAAATGGTCAAACAGATCTGTACAAAGACTCTGGTTATTTGACCAATTGACCCTAAATGGGATGAGCCTATTTGGCTCATTTGTGATGCATCTAAGACAGATGTTGGTGCCATGTATGGCCAGGGGAGTAGCTGGCAGACTTGCCATCTAGCAGAGTTCATGTCAAAAAAGTTCATGACCACTGAGCAAAACTATGCTATGCATGAGCTAGAGATCCTAGCCATACTCAAGGCCCTCCTCAAGTGGGAGGATAAGCTGATGGGATACCCTATCCATATTATTACCGATCACAAGACACTTGAGTTCTTCAAAACTCAGGTGAACTTGTTGCCATGTCAGCGATGTTGGATCAACTACATGTCAAGATACCAATTCAACATCACCTATGTTAAAGATGAACTCAATAAAGTGGCAGACTGCTTGTCTCGCTACTTTGAAAGCAATGTAGTCGAGGAGGCTCATGAGCCTCACAAGTATGTGCAGGCAGACTGCTGCATAGACCCAGATGAGGAGGATCTACCTCTTCACCAGTACCAGGAGATCAGGGAACATGTTCTGGACATATGTACAATGCACAATAATGAGCAGAGGCAAAGTACTCACCTCAGAGAGCAGCATGAGGAGCAGGACATAGCCACTCAGCTGCTCAAGGAGCATGAGGTCATGAAACCAGCATCACCTGGAGAACCTGAGTGCTCTGATAAACCCTTTACTCTGGCTGAGATGCTAGAAGGTGAATCGCCTTTGTCCCAGCCATCAAGCCTGGACAACAACAACTTCTATATGGAAGTGGTGTGGGAATATAGATATGACTCCCTCTTCACCAAGATAATCACCAATCCTGATGACTATCCTTGGTTCAGGCAGGGGCCTGACAGATTGATCATGACAAAGAACCATCAAGGAGTGGCAGTGGTCTGCCTTTCCTGTATGTGAACTGTTGTGACACAAGTACTGGACCAGGCCCATGCACTGGTAGGGCACTTCAGTGCTGCACAAATGTTGAGATACATTCGGAGATGGTATTGGTGGCCATGCATGGCCTAAGAAGTTACCAAGTTCTGCGCATTATGTGCAGTGTGTCAAAGAGTGAAACTGCCCCCTGGAGCTCCTGCTGGGAAGCTGCACCAGCTACCAGTGCTGGTAAAGCCTTGGAACTCCATTGAAATAGACTTTACAGGTTCCTTTCCCAAGTTAAGAGGATTTGAATACCTCTGGGTGGCAATATATTGCATGACAAGCATAGTGCACCTTATTCCAGTGCGAATGATGCTAACAGCTAAGAAGCTGTTGTAGATTTACCTTAAGAAGATTGTTAGGCTGCATAGGCTGCCTAGTACTATCATGAGCAACTGTGACTCAAAATTCACGTTGCAATGGTGGAGGAAACTCCACAAGCTATTAGAAGCCAGGCTCCTCATGTTGACTTTATTCCATCCTCAGACAGATGGGCAGACTGAGCAGGCCAACCACAGTATAGGCCAGATTATAAGGGCAGTTGTCCACCCTGACCAACAAGACTGGGTGGACTGGTGTCTGCTCACTGAGTTTGTGATTAACACGAGTATCTCAGAGATGACAGGGTATGCATCTTTTAAGCTCAATGGAGGGTACTTATCCTCCATGCTGCACAAAATTCGTGTGGATGTGGTGGCCCACTGAGGAATAGTTGAGTTTGCCAAGCAGGCTCTGGAGAATATTGCGGCGGCACATGATGCCATCATTGAAATGTGAGTCTTTCAGGTGAAAAACACCAATCATTATAGATGAAAGGATCCACATATATCCATAAGGGCATTGGTCTATCTGGCAATGAGCAATCTGAGGCTGTCCAAGTAAACTCTGCCCAAAATGGGTAGGCCCGTACCATGTGCTAGACGCAGAGCCAAGTACCTCCAACTACATGCTAGAGCTGCAGCAGGCATTACAGGAATAAAAAATTATTCCAAAGTTTCATGTGTTGCTGTTGCGACTATATAGCACATCCGATGATGTGTTATTCCCTAACAAGGTGACTCTGGGCCCCTATAACTTTGAGGCACAAGACAATGATGAATAGTTTGTCAAGTACATAATCGGGCACTGATGGACTGAGCAGAATATGCTTGAGTTTGAGGTACAATAGTCCCTTGGAGACTGATCCAAGCTAGCGACACTTGACCGCTATTTGAAGTTAAAGGGTGTTAAATGTCCACATTAGTTAGGTAAGCATGCCAGTGTTTAATTTGATTGGCAGTGCCAATTGCAGCTTGGCTGAGTTGGTCAGCAACTGTGGCTGAGATACATTTAAAATTCAAAATTTCTTCTTTCCCTTTCTTTCCTCAACCATAGACAACATGCCCCATGGATCCCAGTGAGGAGCAGCAATAGCAGCAACAGCAGCAGCAGTTTGAGTTTTTGCCATCGGTCTTACCATCAGCTGAAGGGGGAGGCAGATGGCTCCTCCACTGACCCAAAATGTGCCCTAGTGGGGACAATTGCAACAGGCTGTGGATTTTCCACAGCAGCAGCAACAACCAATGGCAGGCTATTTGCCGCAGCAGCTGGTGATCAGTGGCTATCAGCCACACCAACTCATGCAGGGCAACTTTATGCTCCAAAATGCACCTATGGATGGCTATCAGCCCCAGCAACCAGTAGTGGGTGCTTATGCGCCACATCATACTGAGGGCCAATCTCAGCAATCTCAGTATGGAGGGCTATTCAGCCTCCAAGCAATGCCAGGATAGGGGCAGCTTGCCCCTGTAATAGCATGGGGGGCAATGGACGCACATCATTTGCCCCAGTATAGTATCCTGGCACACTATCCTGGCAAGGGTGGTGTGCCTGTAATGATGCTGTACTCTCTGGCTTGGATGGAAGCTTGAGGTACAATGCCCCAGTACAATGCCTTGTATAAGGCATTTACTAAGGGAAGCAAGTCCGCTTCCCTGTCAACCACAGTACCGGCTGACACCTCAGAGAGATGCCAAGCATCTTTCATGCAGGCCCCTGTGGCCATTGAAAGCACAGAAACTCTCAATACAGAACCAAGTAGCAAGTCTTCGGCTGATGCATCGATGGAGAGCCTGGCCAGGCTCTTCTTGTTATAGTGGCTAGAGATGCTGCACCAATCCGAGCCTAGCTTAGAAGAAGAGTCATGTCCTCAATGCAACAAAGGAAAAGCACGGGCTGTTGAGCCCACTCACAACCAGGACTTTGTCCTGGCTTACTTCCTCCAACGTCTGGGACACAACAGGTATGACATACCCACAGACTCATCATTCCTCTGCGATGTGGAGGCTGTCATTCTTATCAGCTGGATGATGGATGACATGGATTATATGCGTGCTCAGTGCAAAACTGATCTCCTTGCTCTTTTGGTTACTCATAAGTGGCAGACTACACCTCTGAGTCAGGATACTGACTCTAGCAAGAGGGTGCATTGGTAAGGAATGGAGGATGTGCCTTCCTGCTTGACTCAATCAAGCATTCCCGCTCCTGGCTGGGAGGCCAAACTAGGACAGGACATCCTTCCCTATGATAATGTCTCTGTCCCGGCCACCCCCTGGCTGATTCAGTGCCTCACCAGTGGCGCATCTGAGATTATATCTTTATGACCATTATCTATAGTATCTACCATGCACTCTGGGGAGCAGAGTTCCTGGGGCATCAGTGCATGCCCCACTAAGACTAAGGCCTCGCAACCCCAAAAAGATTGTCAGGTAAGCATCCAGAAGGGCATGCATACATCAATATGCACTTTCCTCAGGATGTCCTGAAAGAAGCCCCAGGGGCTAACATCTCCTTTTTACCTGTAATATTGGTAGAGGGCCCACCAGCCCAATATCCTTGATGTATGTAGATGATGTACCCATGTTTGGAGAAGTCTGTTCTGGAGAGGCTGCCATCCCTGCCCTCTGATGATGACTGGTATGAGGAGCCTGAAGAGGCTTGTATAGAATCCCCTGTGCTGCACAAGACTGCAGCACAATGTATGGCGCATGAGCAGCACAACAGTAATCAATGGGCCAAAATGGACTGTCAGGTGCAAGATAGTGCCAAACAAGGAGCTGCCCTCTTTGAAGACAAAACCGGGCACATTCCTGATGTGCTTGGTGTTGTGATCTATTAAGATCACACTATTGAGCATCAGAACTCATTCTTCAGTGTGGGGCTGTTGCCAGTGACCAACACTATTTTTGCCAGGCAAGAAGCCTGCACAGCCAGAGCCTTCAAGGCCGACAAAGAAGGCAATGCCATGCAGATGCTCCACAACAGTAAAGTGTACCAAGTTGCACCTTGCATGTTCCCCTGCAGCCCTTGAGAGCTCTGCAGGCTCTATTCACTGGTGAACAACCAGTTTACACCAATTTTTCAGCATCAGTTGGGCTATCTCTTGCTCAACAAATTTAAACAGGTGACTATAAATTGCTACCCTACTGCCCAAGACAGAGTAATATCTCAACTACTTGATGAGGCCCCATATAAGACCATTGTAGTACCTTTTGCGAGTTCTGAGGAGTGGGAGCAAGTCTCGCAGATGATTGCTCCTTCACAGATTTATCACCGCAAGAAAAGTGGAAGGCTGGCCTTTGTTGGCTTGACTTTCTCTGATTCAAAGCAACCCTTTGCTTTGGACTACCTGGGCTCATATACCCTTCTCTATGGGTGTTCTGAGATGCCCAACATGTGGACCAATCTGGCCATGGACTGTGCCATGCACATTCATTGGCACAGCCTCTTTGAGTTTGTGCTTATATGCATTATCAGCGCCAGCCACCTATCCAAGACCACAGTGCACAAGTACCTGGCTTATGTGTTTGCGTGGCCAGGCCTCTATAAAGAGGCTGTTGCCAAATATGAGGTGGCTACAGGGCAATTCTTTGTGCCCCTCCATGCCAAGGACCCAAATTTTGAGACTTGGGCTGTGGACATCCCAGAAGCATTAGCTTTCATCTTTACCACTTTAGATGTGTTACGTGTCCTTTTTTACAATTGAATTTCAGTCAGCTGGATTGACCACACCTATACCTATGAAGTCATCTACTTAGCCCACATCTTCTTTGGTGACAACCAGCTCTACAACAAGGTGGCTGCCATTGATGATGAGAGGCTGCAACGCCTTGATCACTACAGGACACCTCAGTCTTTTGCTCAGTAGTGTGAGGCCACCATTGGAAATTGCCAACACCTAATGCTTCAGCAGCAGGAGAGTCATCATGCATTTGATGATGCATTTACTAAAGAGATGTATCTCCTCATCGGGCAGGATATTCATGCCCAAAAGCTCTGGATACACCAGTACCCATCTGACAATGGGCATTTTCCTGATCCCCAACCACCTACTCCAGGGCTAACCTTTGACCCCAACATTATACTGTCTCCACTATGAGACTATGACAATTCCCTGTCTATGGCAGGGCCATCAGGCACTTCTCATGAGCCCACACCCAAAGATGAACTCCTTGACTACAATATAGACAATGCAACTGCCAATCCATTCTGGGAGCCTGGGGACTCTCCAATCACCCCCATCTCTGACTTACCAACAGTCTGACTGTTGTAAGGGCGACCTCTGGAGGCTGTGGCTCAGTCACACAGCTGGCAGAGGGAGATCTAAGGTGTATTAGAGTATGTACTAACAATATCATAATAACTACTCACCTGGCAGAGGGAGATCCAAAGAGAACAAGTCTAGGGATTCCATATGCCAGGTTGGATGCTTCTGGGGCTTCTGAAGCATGGGAAACAACTGTACAGTACAACAAAACCTTAAAAACTCGAAAATTGACTAACCAAACAACTGTACAAATAAGGCAGAAAAACTCCGGACTTTAGAAGTCAGAAAGGCAAATTCCAGCTTATATAAGCAGTCTGGAAGCAGTGCTGAAGGGCCCACACTTGTCTGAATGGTAGCTAAAGAACTAGAGCATCTCAAGAGCTGAGAGTAGTACTAACAGATAGTGTTGAAAGAATAGAAACAGTAAAATGAAGTAATGTCAGAAGAAATAAGAGAATGAATGAAGGGAGAATGAAGAGATAAAGAGTAAGAAAAGGAAGAAATGAGGAGTCCCCTGACAACTGTCATGGTACTTTGAGACCATAGTTTGGTCTGATTGGAGGGTGTGTAGTGTAGTCCGCTATGTGGCATTGGCCACATAGCTTTTACTTACATTAGTAGTTAATATTATATTATATTTTTTATAATATAATCTTATTATTTACATCATTATAAATAGTTTACAATTGCTGCTTATGAAGCAGCTTATTTTTGTATTACACTACATTGTCAATAGACTAGACTGGTCTGATTTTGTGCAGTGTGATCTTAAGCTCACAAATGCCATAACTTTGTTACACTACATCACTCTCAAAGTAGTGAGATAAACAGTCTGCTATCTTATTGAGTTCATCTTTAACATAGGTGATGTCAAATTGGTATCTTGACATATAGTCAATCCACCATCACTGACGTGGTGATAAGTTTACCTGAGTTTTGAAGAACTCAAGTGCCTTGTAATCAGTAATGATTATGGATAGAATATCCCATCAGCTTATCCTTCTACTTGAGGAGAGCCTCAAGTATGGCTAGGGTCTCTAGCTCATGCACAGCATAGTTTTGCTGAGTGGTTGTGAACTTTTTTCATATCAACCCTGCTAGACGGCATGTCTGCCAGCTGCTTCTCTGGCCATACATAGCTCTAACACCCATCTTAGAGGTGTCACAAATAAGTCAGATGGGTTTGTCCCATCTGGGGTTGATTGGTCAAATAACCAGAGTTTTTGTATAGATCTGTTTGACCATTTTGAAGCACTGCTAACGCAGTGGCTGTCAATTAAACGGTGACCTGTTCTGCGTCATGGCTATGAGTGGCCTAGTATAAGCAGTAACATCAGGCAGGAAGCTTGATATGTAGTTGACCAGGCCAACAAACCATTGGATGTCATTGTAGTTTTGCATTACAGATGAGCCAGATGGGTTTATCCCATCTGGGGTCAATTAGTCAAATCACTGAAGTCTTCATACAGATCTGTTTGACTATTTCAAAGCACTGCTAGTGCAGTAGCCACCAATTGAATGGTGACCCATTCTGTATCATGGCCATGAGTGGCCCTGTATAGGCTGTCACGTTGGGCAGAATGCTCGATATGTAATTGACAAGGCCAATAAAACATTGAATATCATTATAGTTTTGTGACATGCACCACTCCTAAATGCAATTGAGCTTGTCTTAATTG
The DNA here is from genome assembly GCA_003313075.1 of Termitomyces sp. MG16. Lineage (NCBI taxonomy): Eukaryota > Fungi > Basidiomycota > Agaricomycetes > Agaricales > Lyophyllaceae > Termitomyces > Termitomyces sp. MG16. The sequence continues at coordinate 32,425 of QGOA01001230.1, forward strand.
AGGTAAATACTCCGCTTGTCAATGACATGCCCTAAGCAGTCTATACTTTGAGCATAAAGCTCATACTTTTTCTACTTCAAGTACAATTTGTACTTGCATAGTCATTCAAATATAACTCTGAGGTGCTGTTCATGCTCCTTTATGGAATCCAAATAGATGAATATGTCATCTAGATAGATGTGCATAAAGCGTCTTATCACATCTCAGAATATAGAGGTTATCAACCTCTGAAAGGTTGCAGGGGCATTACAGTTCCCAATTTGCATGATGTTGCTCATAAACATGCTTATGATTGAGGCAAACACAGTCTTGTGTACATCTTTGGTGCAGATGTGCACCTGCTCATAAGCATTAATGAGGTTGATTTTGATTTTTGAATGATACTTTGCTCAAGCCATGTCTTCTCAGATCACCTCTTGATCTAATAAAGGAGTAACATTCTTTATGGTATTATCATTGCACTGGCATGCATCAAGGGCAGTTTGAAGGATTCCATCTTTCTTTGGAATGCACAGTAATGGTGCAGCCTGAGCAGTGGTGCATGGTAACCACTATTGAGCATTCAAATAGCAATTAGTTTTATCACATAGTTGCTCCTGGAGTGTGTGTGAGCAGCGCAGCAAGTAGTACTTATACTGCTTGCTCTTGTCTATGAGATTGATCTCATGGTTTACTTCCCACCATAGCAGGAGCTCCTCATTGGTCCCATTGACCATGTCAGCAAATACTTCTTGTTATTACTGATGCAACCAAGAGATATCATCCTCACAAAGACTTGTTGCCTTCTATTTTCTCTTCAGACACATTGGAAGAAGTATTTCCATCGTATCCGATGGTGGATGAGACTGTTGTCCATATTGCTTATGAACTGCAAGCATCCAATCAACACTGTCATTGGGTATGTGCAGCTGTAATGGAGGGTCCACTCTCGCTGCCTTACAGGCCATGAGGGTCTTTTTCTCATGTATGATTGAATATCACATAGAGACATCACAATGGTACATGTCATACGTTGTATGGGAGCTTGCTTTGTGCTGTATCATACGTGTCCAGCGGAGTCCGTGACACTGGAGCAGAGCAGTCCCCACAGTGCCGTAGAATACAGAGCTGCAGACATGTCACAATGTGCTGTATGATACGGTCCAGTAGATCGATAAAAGGCTGGCACACACATGCGCACGCAAGCCCGGCAGATGCCAGTGGACACTAGCGGACGTCAATGTGCATCAGCGGCTGCCGGCGGGCATCAGCCCACGAGTGAAAACTTCTCCATTGGTGGACGTCATGGCATGAATAAACCCTCCTTAAGGTTCTCCACTTTCTTCCCCTCTCCCTTCCTCCCCGCAATAACTTGAGGCTGCGCATCTCCCCTTCCCTCCTTTTCCCACCCCTGATGCCAGCATACGTCTACAAAAGAGCCCTGCAAACCTACACAGGCCTACACAAGCCATCAGCGAACATCTATGCAGACATACATTAACGGACTCAAACCTATGTGGGCCCATGCAGGCCTGTGCAGGGCACCAGCAGACATCTACAGAGGCCTACACAGGTCCACGGGGTTTAGTTGGACCAAGGAAAAAGGTAACTTTGTCTTGCCCACTGTATGCCTGTGGGGGGGAATCGAACTCCCGGCCTTGGGAAAGCCTCCAGCAATAGAACACACATTTAACTGTTGCACCACAGGTCTGTTACTAACGAATAGATTCAAAGGTCAGATAACACAATAAATGGATGCTCACCTACATTTCTGCCGGTTTCCGTATAGATTTTTTGAGGTAGAAGGGGAGTGGCATACCTTCCAAAAGAGTTTTTGTGGCTTGAAAGGGGCGTTGGCATTAGCAGCCATTAGCTGGCATCCATCAGAGTTCGTCGGCAGCCATTGTGACCTGCTGGCATCCGTTGGCATCCATTGTGCATCTGTTGGCATCTGCTGGATATCTGCTGGTATCCGTCAGCATCTACAGGAATCCATCAGCAACCCCTGGCATCATCCAGCATCAGGGTGGGAGAGAAGGAAACAGGGTGTGTAGACGTCCACCGCATGGAGTGGCATCTTGGAGAGCGTGGGGGGTGGCAGAAGAGGGATGGGGGTGGGAAGAAAGAGGGAGAAGGGGGAAGGGGAGGAGCGTAGATGTCTGCTGATATGCCAGCAGATGTAGCAGACGTCAGACATCAGGTCAGGGAGGAGGAGGAAAGCGGGGTGGCATGTGAGGTAATGTGGGGAGTGGAGAGGATGGCACTAGGGAGAAAGAGTGTGTGTGAGTGTCTGCTGTCTGCTGGCATGTCAGTGGATGGTAGCAGACAGTAGCTGACGTTGGCATATGAGCCAGCTGACATCAGTGGTGCAACCAGTCCCAGTGGTTCAGTAGAATATTTGTTTATTGATATTCAATATTGTGTACAGCAGTGGGGTCTACTCCTACTCTACCTGAATAGGGTTTAATGGTGATAATGGAATATTGAGAGGCGAGTTCGACTCCTGCTAGTGACAAATATTTTAATAGGGCCTGTAGGCCCTAATAAAATATCCATTCATCACTCGCTAGCATCATCAAGTTGATCCGTTCAAAATGCTAGAAATTACTGAAGCGGGTATGGGTTGAACGAATTTGCGCATAGTCATGAGTTCTGGAATGATCACATGCGCAAAGATGACCAACCCATGCTACTGCAAAAATTTCTGGAGTTTTAAACGGATCACATTAATGATGCTAGCGGACATTAGCGGCTTGCTGCTCTAATATGCACTAGCAGGAGTTGAACCCACCTCTTGTGCACAATATGAAATATCAATTTATCAATATTCTATTGTACCACAGGCACTTATTTAGAAGTCAGGACAGTGTTCATGCTAGCAGACGTCAGTGGCCTGCTGCTATTATATAATATGCACTAGCAGGAGTCAAACCTGCCTCTCAATGAAATATTTATTTATTGATATTCAATATTGTGTACAGAGGTGGGTTCTACTCCCCCTACTCCACCTTAACAGGGTCTAATGGTGTGTTTTTATATGGGTGCATTTTTGCTCTACATGTACATTGTACTGACCTGTAGTAAGCACCTGTACTAATTTTTGGTAAAGACCTGTGGTCTAATGGAATATTGATACATTGATATTTTATATTGTGTACAAGAAGTGGATTCAAATCCCACTAGTGCACATTAGACATGACTCAACTTCGCTTTATTTACTGATCTTTGCACTACATATACACTGTACTGATTTTTGGTAAGGACCTGTGATCCAATGGAATATTGATACATTAATATTTCATATTGTGCATAAGAGCTGGGTTCGAATCCTGCTAGTGCACATCATTAGACATGACATAACTTTGTTTTACTAATTGTTATTTACTACACAGTATGATAAACAAAGTAAGGTTATAATTTTTTACAACATCCTGTGGTCTAGCAAAATATTGTCAGTCTATATTCTTTTTATTGCACAATTTGAGGGTTCGAGTCCCCCTTGTGTAATCGTTGAATAGTGTGTGGTTTTTTGTGTTCATGAGAGTAGCATAACGGAACAAAACAATGGGACGGTTAATCTTAATGGACCTGAGTTCTGTCCAAACTAATTGAAATGTCTGTAGTAAAGTGCTGTAGCTTAATATACAATACTAAAGTGATATTTATGTATAATCCACAGAATGTCCTGTGGTCTAGCAGAATATTGTCAGTTTATGTTCCTTCTAGTGCACAACTGGAGGTAACAGATCAAACAGATTTATAATGGATTCATCAGTGGCACAATGAGACGATTAATCTTGACGAAAAATAACTAATAGAAAAGCCAAGAATTATAATAACTAAGAATTAAATTACTCATCCAATATGTATTCCTCCTCTTCATTAGATTCATGTAATGCATCTGAATAGAACAAATCCTCATCAAGCAGATAGTCTGCTGTCAAAAATGCAAAGTCGTCTGGTGTATATGGCCTCTGAGGTCTGGGAAGTGTGATGTCTTTATAGTTTGCTATCAGGCCTGACGATGAAAATGATGAGAATGACTCTGATATATCAACAGACACATCATCAGTACGACCAGCTTGATTGAAAGGGCCAATCGGCCTACATTGACCATATTTTGCTCTAGCGTGAAATTCTTGTTCTGTTGAAATAAATTAACTATGATTACCAGTGCCAAATTATACTCACGTTGTTGATACAATTCATTAATTCTTCTCTGATCCTCACGTCGAGTCATATGTGTCTCATATTCCTCCCACTCCGGACATTGTTATCAGTAAGTAAAGTTGGAGAAGGAGATTGTTGGAAGGAGGAAGACTGTATTTGAAGAGCCGTTACATCAAAAAGCAGTGGAAGATTTTCTTCGTCATTGGCTGCCATGCCTCCATCCATCTCTTCTGCCATCACAAGAAATAGCGGCGGAAGGTTTTCTTCATCCTCGGTTGCCACACATCCACCGCTCTGGACTTCCATTTGTCCACTGTCACTGACTGCCACAGTCTTCATCGCTGTTAGTCCTTCTGCTCCTTCACCAACAATAAATAAAGGTGGCAAATAATCGTCATCCATCTCTTCTTATACAGAAATGAATAAAGGGGGTAAATCATTGTCTTTGGTCTCCTCTTCCACAGGAATGAACAAAGGCAGCAAAGATTTGTCTTCCATTTCATCATCTGCCACAATGAACAAAGGAGAGATACCCTTTAAGTCAGAGTCACTAATGGATGGATTAGAGATATCTACCTGGTTGTTGTCAGTTTCCCCTAGCTCCCTGAATGTCCTACAGACATGAGCTGCTGGGGTGGAAGGAAGTTGGGATGCTGGTTGAACCACAACGTAAGAGTTTTCCATTGTAGGGCCATACACTAGTCTAGGTTTACTCTGACTGTAGAGGTGGTGGAATGGATGTTGTGCATTTAAGGGTTCGATATGCGTCAAAGATGGCCATTGAGGAGAGTCAACATCAGAGAGAGTGGTAAGATGGGCTATGGAGAGGCAGTCTTGAGGATCAGGCTGCTCACCATTAATACTATTGGTATGGGACTTGATGCCTGTCAATTGGCCTGTCCAAGCAGGATCTATGGACCTGGCAACAGAACTGACAATGGAAGCAGCAACGGACTTGCTGCCAGCAAACAGGTGGATCATATCATTGGCCATTGGCACATGTTCCATCCTATCCAGCAACTGCCACTTGTCTAGGGCTAGAAGCATCCGCTGGTGACCCCTGGTGGATCTGCTATCTGCAAACACACAGGGCAAATCGTCTGGTGCTGGGACGGACACCAATCCATTGGATAGCAATGTCATGAGTGGCCGGTGGTTGCATGCCAAGAAGCTTTCAAGAGAGTGGAAGCCTTGCTGATGTACGAGAAGACAATGCTCCAGCATTTCATTGCTTAAGACCTGAACATCCTCTCGGCCAATGTGGTTCTACCAATTACAGCCATACAGATTCCTGATAAGACCTTGACGGCCATCAACAAACTCCAGGATCTCTGTAGGCAAAGTTTGCTGATTTTGGAGAGGGAAAAATTGGCTCATGCTTTTGATAATGTCTGGAATATTGCAGACCACATTATTCAGTAATGCAGCCCCCAGATATGACAATACAAAGTTCTATGGCACACAGTCAGATCCTAATATATTTACACATTTTGAAGTTATCTTACCAACTCCTTGTCTAGATGCTGGATAATCCATGCCTCTTCTGCTTCAAGACTTGGCACAAGATTGCCAAATATGGAAAGTGCTGCAATGAGGCATGACTCGATGTAGTCAACAACCTCTTGCAAATTTTCTAGTACAGTAGCTTGGGACAAGATATTGTGTGGTACAGAGGTAGATGTCATTGCACTCTTGCTTGTAGAAGCGGATACTGCTATGTATCAGATTTTTGTGCCTTGTAAACAAAAGTGATTTTCAACAATTCCATTGCATGTGACTGTCACAAATCTGTTCCAATCATCTGCTAATGGCAGCAAGCTGCATTTATCAGTTCAATCTGTCTCTGCATCCATCACATCAATCCGTCTTTGCATCCATCATATCAATCCGTCTCTGCATCCACCATTTTCACAGCAGATCTCTTGCAGTTTGAGGGGGAATAAAATCAGGAAGCACCTGCCTAAATTTATTAATTGCCATCGAGGCCAATTCTTGCCACATGGCCACCTTTTTGTGGGCATATGACTGGAGACCTCTTTTCTTCACTGACATACCATGCTTTGACCAAATATCTGCCTGGTTGAAGAAATACCAAACTGTCCACTCTATTTCACTTGTGACAAGCTGACATTTCTCTGTCCATCTGTTGCATTGTGCTCTAGCATGTAGATAATGAACACAATTAACTGAAGAGATATGTTCACGAACAGATGTAATGATAACAGAAATGTTAACAAGAGGACTCACATTCAGAAATAGTTGCAGATTCATTTTCTGCATCAGAATTAGAGTGCCATATTCAAGATACCTTGATCTGTGATGAACCAGGAATGTTGGGATCTCATATAGCTGTGCTTGCATTCAAATCCGCTTTCTGTAGAACTGGATAATTTCTCTGAATGCTGAGGTCCGATCCCAGTCGCAGCAGAGCACTGTGGCATTGTGCATAGGCACGAGCCTTCACCAAGATTGAGGCCTGGATTCTTTGAAAAGATGCCCGAGCTCAAGTTTTCACATTCTTGCTTGGGGCGACCCAGACAACATGAGAATATAGGAATGATTTCTCTGCAATGAATTCCCAAAGGGCTTGCAGGAGCCTTTCAATTTAAATCAAGCGCAGATTGCGCTCTATCATTATTAATGGTGAGACATTACCCATGATCATAGATGGGAAGGAGATTTCAAAATCTTCTGGAACAACTACATCCGTTGGTCCAAGGTTATCTGCCGGCGGTACCAGTGGATCTGCTAGTTGTCCATCTTCCGCCATTTCATTATGGTCAAAGACTCTGGGAACTTTATCCAATTCCAGAGGGACAGTCCGCCTTCTATTAGCAATAAACCCGCTCCTGTCCTGAGAAGCAGCAAGGACATTGAGTCAAATCCTTAATAGTTCTCTTTCCGCCTCGACTTTTTGCCAATCATCATTGCTTGCATGCCAATTCAAACGGCAAACCTGGTCCTGAATTGCAATTCTGAGCTTCCAATTAGTGAAATAGGTTGGGCCATCAGCAATACACCTTACTGCTGCTCCTCAATGTCAAGGGCAAGTTGAATCCAGAAGGAATGAATATCCGTCACTGCAACATTCGTTGAGTGGTTTCTACTGTCTGCTGCCATTCAGTCTTTACTTGCACTATTGAAGGTCATTGTACGAGCTTTGAGAATATCCATTGCTTTACGGTTTCCCTCCTCTCTGAGCCTTTCTGCCTTAGCTATTCCAGCTTCCCAGCTTGTTAGTAAATCTGTTGATATTCTGATGGATTGCTTAGTGAAATATTGAACGGCTGCATCTTTCATCTCAACAGCAGTCCTGTACTTTCAACATAGGAATGGAACCATGTCAAGCAGCTTCTTCCAGTTTGAGTCACACATGTGATCATCAAGGATTTCTGCCTGATGTGCCAAGGTAGCTGTACAGACCATCTGTGAGACTTCATTTAGTGTAGACCAGAGACTTTCAATTATCTCCTCAGCCAAATGACCGGCTCCGGGAATGAAGGACGGGGCAAAGCGGAAAAAACAATCCTCTTTATGCCCATGAACATGAAGAAGTCTTATTGCAAAGTCCACAAGTAGATTATCCAGCAGGAGTTCTCCGGCCTCAGCAAGCCGTTCAGAAAATTTGACACACCACTGGCATGCTATGTCATATACCAGTAGGAGACGCTGAATCCCATCCATGTTGGTCGTCTTAACTGCCCATGTGATGGAAAAGTCTGTGTAGACCTGGCCTTCACCACGGGTCAAGTTTGTTACACTATTAGGAGCAAAGCAGCCATGCTGTGTACATGCCGTTGCAATAATACCAGTAATGTTGCATGACTTGTTCATCATTAGGGCCTTTTCAATAGCTTTGAATGTGTTTTTACAAGCGGCTCTCTGGACAGACAAAGGTCCAGCGGATGGCTGATGGACAGGATTGAATTGATGAGCGGACAGCGGACAGGTAGAGTTAAAAAATGTCACTCACTATTGACTGTTCCTTTGCACGCTTGAGATAGTGGATGAGCTCATCCCTCCTGGCCATCATACCACCGCCTTCTGAATGCCATACATTATAAGCAGAATTAGAATGTCAGATGTGATCTGCCTTGAAGAACGATTGAACTTCCACTAGACGGGATCTTCTTCCCAGTTGGATGGAAGATTGACTCCTGGTTGAAGACAAGTTGGACAGAATATTGCAAGTTTACCATGGTCCAGCACCATGAGATGCCTCAATTCATCATGGCTAAAGCCTGCCCACTTCAACTTCTTCAGCCACTGTCATGAACAAGAAATTTGTTGTAGCTCGCAGTAAAGGTTATCCACCTTCACCAGAAGATGCAATCGGGGAAGTTATTCTTGCAATTTTCTGCCAGTACTGGTAGGCGGATGCTTTGCACTCTAGATTTGTCAGACGGAAGTCATCCAGCACAGCTGTTGTAAAATATGTTTGTGTCCGATCAAATGTACTGGGGACCAGCTGCGAGTGGATGGTATCCTCCACCAAGACATCCATCCCAGAACACTCACATGAAATAACAGTGATGTAGTGTACTCCAGTTGTGTGAACAATCCATTGTATTGGATTCCCAAAGCAATTATATCTGTCCATACAGAACCTATTTATGGCTGGCTGATCTTCTGGAATATCTTCTATTGGCATATTATTCTCTGGGTCCTGTTGCTCTTCCTCTTTCATGATTTGATCAAGACTGGCATCCTGAAGTCTGCTCAGGAAATCTGAAGTTATGGATGGATGTGCTGCTGGATGTCCCAGGTCGCTATCCGCTGATGGAAGTTCAACATCCAGTTGATATTCGAGTCATAGAAACTCTTGCTCCTGAATGTCCTTTTTCTGCTCGTGGTCCTCAAGAGCCCTGACCCTGACCTTCTCTTGATGACAGTTTGCATGCAATAAATTATGTTGGATATAGAAATACCCTCCAGTATCCGACATATTCATTGGTTGGAAATACCTATCATTCTATACTTCAGGTTAGTGAAATGGGTTGGAGTCGTGCATGCAGTAGAAACATCTGCAACAGAATATTCTTGACCCAACGCAATCACAGCATTGCCATCATGCGAGGTAATGGTCAGGACAAGCAAGGCAATTAGTAACGTCATCCATTGATTCACAACCAAGCAATTCATTGAGCAACTATGGAACATGGTTGATGAAGTCGTTAAGATAATCTGCCTGTGTCTATATATGAACTTGAATAATTTGCTCTCAATAATAGCATACATTCAAATCACCTTTACATGTCTTATAAATACGGGCATTGTATCATTTACATCATCTACTGTTGGATTATTGTCCAAGTGTGCAAAGTTATCATCATCTGCAAATGTCACAGGTGGTGCACCAGTTACAATGGAAACAGGACCCAGTAGTAGCTGTTGTGTTATGAGGACTGGCAACCCTCGTATGTTCTGAGTGAGTTGTGTCCTTTCCTCAGCAAACAGGATGAGGTCCCTTTGTCTGATGACTGTTGTTTTTGGTTACTTGCGTTTCTTTAGAGAGTTCAGGTTCATGATCAAAATATCTATGGCCAGGACCTAGCCATTGTACTGGATATCTAATGAGATTGCTCATCAATATTGATAATATGCCCCAATTTGGACAGGCCAGATACCAGTGGACAGCAGACCCTATCCGTTGAAAACAAATAGAATTTATTTATCATCAATAGACACTGAATGGAAAATCTATATTTTATCATGTAATCCTTCAGTTAAGAACGGTGTGGTTGCAGAAAATTATATTGTCTACAAACATTTCTGCCCTCCTGCAACCGCCTGAACCAATATTTTCACCAAAGAAAAGACAAGTAGAACCAATATTTATAGCAAAAGAAAGATCTATCTTTGAACCATACAAGGAACTCTACCGCTCCTCAACTACTTCTCAAGCTTGGACTGCTATCTTGAAGGATAAAATTCTAATGGATATCTTCAACTACTGGGCCACTAAAGGGACAGAGCCAAAGACAGAGGAAGAGTGGACAGAGAGAATCAAAGTAGGTACAGCAACTCATTGTAAAGAACTAGACATCATTTGCTTGAATAGAAGGTTGTCCAGTATATCAAGAATTGCTGGTGCCCTTATTACCAGCATAAAGATCCAAAGGTGCTCCTGAAAACTTCACTGCAAGATGTTGTCCAGCAGACAATGGCAAAGGAGATAAATGAGGAGATCCAGAACTTGTTGAGGGGTAAGGATCACAACGCCTCAGGATTGGATGCATTTGCACAATATAATGTGGCTGTCAAAAATATTATGCATCAACTCACACCACAGGAGAAAAGTTGTTTATGGAAGATGGTGGCAGAATGGAGCGAAAAAGGAAATCCACCAGAAATTCAGCGCAAGTTGGTACTCCTTCCATCCCCCATCTGTCCTTTATTTGTTGTACATCTGTCTGCTTGATTCCGCTTTCTAATCGTTGTCTCTCCAGGAAGGCCCAAAAGCACAGTTTGAAGCGTGTGGACGATGCAGATGTGCTTTGATTTAGAGATATGGGCATGTTGAGTTGGACTGTTGTTGGTTGGTATGCAGATAAAGGCATGACTATTAGAATGTATGTGGTGCCATCATTCTTTAAACAATTTTGACACCAATTATAGTCATGACAATATGTCATACTTGACCCATGCTAACCAACCTACCTTTCAAGACTCCTTTCCTGACCTTGTTAGTGACCTCAACAAAAAAATGATGGATGACATGTCTGCTCTTCTTGGTAGAGACATGTCGTCCAACATGCAATCACCTCATGATTTGACTCCTCCTATCCTTATATGCCATGACATCATCCTTGATCTGGATAGGGATGGATTCCCAATATTACCAGCAGATCCAGGACCAAATATATTTCAAACTCGGGCAGAATTGGAAATGCTTGTCCAGAACTATCTAAATACTCATTATAGTGAATCCTAGTTTTCTCCACCTTTGCTCATCATCTGATCACTCCATCAGAAATTGTGTCTGGTTACTGGTATGAATCTGCTCCTTACAAGGCAGTGAGGACCAATGATCAGCAATTCATACATTCAAGGTATCTTCCAGAGGGTCTGATATTCCAAGATCTCCATAATCTTGGTCGGCCTGAGCTATTGCGTCTGCTGAACTTTTGGAGAGACTGTCAAGGACAGTATGGATCCAGTGACACCTTCCACTAGACGGTTTATCTCAACTGTCACAAGCAGCCAGTAGCTGCTGAGTATGGCATCTGAGCTGATCATAAAAAAAATGTGGCAGCAGCAGCAGCATGTAAGGCTACATGCAAAAATGGAGGAAAAAATTGGAAACAGAGGCCAACACCATCAGCAGTAGTCAATGGCAACAGTAGGACCATTGCTAATAATGGAGCCGCTGATGGCGGATCTGCAGTAGTTGATGGCAATAGTAGGACTGCTAATGATGGAGCCGCTGATGGCAGATCTGCAGCCAACTTGGAGTGGCAACTGGGGCCTACACTTCCCCTGTCACCTAGCGTACCACACACATCACTGCCTGACTTACAGGAGGAACCCCCTGTCTTGTGCTCACTACATACTCCCCAGCCTCAGCTCCACAACAAATCTACAGTTCACAACAAATCCTGACCAAATGTATCAGCTTCCGCTCATGACGAGTCCGCTCTCAACGAATCCATTCATGATGAATGTGGTGATGATACAGCAGTGGTAGATGCCACTACCATCCACCTCTTACAACAAAGAGGATGGAGCCATCCAGACCCTCCAATTAATAGCCCTAGTGATGGTTCTTCTAGATATAGAGTGTCAAGAAGGGTGCTCGACATTCTTCAAGATGAGGACAATGACCAATTTGAAGATGAGGGAAGGCCGGCATTACAAAACCAAAAGAAGTGCAAGGCATTGCCTAACTAATTGTCAACAAATTCCAAGCAACCCTGCAAGTCTCAAGCACAAATGCTACAGGAATATGCAGCTCGATACATTGATATGTCTACACCAGCAAAAAGGAGTAGCAGCCATACTAAGGTCATTTGACCAGTCCGCCATCATTGATGTGGGGAAGGGGGAAATGTTACATTACATTTTTGTAAACTATAGTGTTACAAAAATGTAGCAATATCTATCATAACGAAAAAAAAATTGTACAATAACAAACCGTCCATCTTAAACCATCCATCTTTACTTGTCTTCTGTTGCCTTCCGTCTCTCAGTAAGCTGACTAGATGATTGGGTCTGTTGCATTGGCAGCTGACTACTTCAGGAGTTGCTGCAAGCCTGTCCCCTTGGGCCAGGAAGAGGGTCCTTAGCAGGGACTGGTGGAGGGACGGAAGATGGTTGAGGGGGTGATGGAGATGTTTGTGTGGGAGACATCTCTGAGAATGTTTGTTGAAGCAGGGATGGAGCGATGGTAAGAGCGGATAAGTCAGCGGCGTGATGGGATTGGTCAGTAGCGAGAGCAGAGGTGTCACTAGTAGGAACGGATATGTCAGCAGTGGCAGGGGATTGGTCAGCAGTGGGGTCAGGAGTGGTTTCTTCCTCTTCAACAATGGGTCCAAGTCCACTGTGCCCTGTTGGATGCACTGCCACATCATCCTGAGCTGACAGACTGGAGAAACAGGTGGAGATGTGAAGTCAACTCTGTAAAGTGTCAACCATACCCCGAATATGGCAGATCTGCTCCTCTTTCTCTTCATCCTCATCCTCATCCTCATCCTCCTGCTCCTTCTGTCAATGATAGGTACCAGGAGGACATTGACCAATATAGATCACCTGTTTTGGCTTCTTGGAATTTGGTGACAGACCAGACAAATCTCCTGCCACTGGAGGACTTGGTCATTTTCTCTTCTTTGGAATTGGTGATGGACCAGACAAATCTCCTGCTGCCGGCCTATAACCTATCCAGTCTTCTCGTGCCAGTGCTGTCAACGGACTGGCCTTGGTCGTTCTTTGCCCCCACTTGGTTCTTCCCCCCTTCCACTCCTCTGGGTCCATTTCTTTGCAGCATCCTTCAACCGCCTGGTCATATCCTCGTCAGAAAGCTTGCTCTGGAGTAGCAGAATAACTTTGTTGATGAAACTTCTCCTGGCATCAAGGAGGAGTTTTTTGTCATCCTTGACGTCCCTAACCATGAACCACATGTCAATCTACAGAACGACTATTAGTGCATGTCTATTAGGCAGGAGTGCTTGTATCTTACCAGGTCCTTCTGCTGTGCTTTGAGTTGACGCAGGTCTCCTCTGAGAGCAAGGTATAATACTCAAACATCTGTGTCAATGACCCATTGGTGGAGTTCTTTGTTAGACATGGCAGATGGAGGATTAAAGAAACGGACGAGAACTTTACACGAAGCAAGTTCTGAAAATAGATATCATGTGATCCTGTTTAAATTACAAAAGAAGTTTGATTTATTGCTTGACCAAACCTTACTTTGTTTATCTTACAGTTTAGTAAATAACAATTAGCTAAGCAGGCCAAAAATAGCAAATGCCTTAATGTTTATTGCACTAAGCAGGAGTCGAACCTACCTACTGCAACACACAATGAACACCAATGGATAATATTCCACTAGACCATTGATGCTTAATGTACACTGCTATAGTCTAAATAGATATCATGTCAGCCTGTTTAAATTAGGACCTTACTTTGTTTATCATACTGTGTAGTAAATAACAATTAGCTAAGCAGGTCAAAAATTCTAAACAGTTTGAAATAAATGCATTAGTAGGAATTGAACCTGCCTACTGCAAGACATAATAAAGACCAATGGATAATATTCCACTAGACCACCAATGCTTACTGTATACTGCTATGATGTAAATAAACATCAGTCTAATATTCTGTGTGTGGTCAAAAATTCTTGAGTTTGATGTTAATATATTAGGGGGAGTCGAACCCACCTATTGCAAGATACAAGGAATACCAATTGGAAATATTCCACTATACCACAGACACTTTGTATATAATGCTATGGTATAAATCAATATCAGTCTAATATTCCGCTACACCCCATGGTTTTCCTCTTTCCTGTATACTTCTATGGTGTAAATAAATATCAGTCTAATATTGTCAATTCAATACAGATGCACCAGTTGCAGTAAAATCTCTATCCGTTCAAATTCTGTATGGGTCCATTTGTGCACTACATGAACACTGTCCTGACTTGTAGTAAGCGCCTGTGGTACAATGGAATATTCATAAATTGATATTTTATATTGTGCACAAGAGGTGGGTTCAACTCCCGCTAGTTCACATTATATAATAGCAGCAGGCCACTGACGTCTGCCAGTGTCATGAATTTGATTCATTGAAAACTCCAGAGATTTCTGCAGTGGCATAAGATGGACAAGTTTGTGTGTATGTTCATTCTAGTGCTCATGACCAGTTGATAATACACTGTGGCTGGCTTTGTAAAGGTAGTCAGCCCTGGTGTATCATCACTTGTCATGTAAACTGGAATGATCTCATGCGTCAACTCCTCTATCCTATCCTGCTTCAGTAATTGCTAGAGTTTTGGTCAGATCAACTACCACAGGTGCTTACTACAAGTCAGTACAATGTACATGTAGAGCAAAAATGCACCCATATAAAAACACACCATTAGTCTCCATTAAGGTGGAGTAGGGGGAGTAGAACCCACCGCTGTACACAATATTGAATATCAATAAACGAATATTCCACTAAACCACTGAGACTGGTTGCACCACTGACATCAGCTGGCTCACATGCCAATGTCAGCTACCATCCGCTGGCATGCCAGCAGACAGCAGACACTCACACACCCTCTTCCGCCCTTTCCCCTCTTTCTCCCCAGTGCCATCCTCTCCACTCTCCACACTACCTCACATGCCACCCCTGTCCACTACATGCACCCTGCTTCCCTCCTCCCTTCTGACCTGACATCCGACATCTGCTACATCTGCTGGTGTACCAGCAGACACCCACGCTCTTCCCCTGCCCCCTTCCCCCTCTTTCTCCTCATCCCCATCCCTCTTCCGCCACCCCCCACACTCTCCGAGATGCCACCTCATGCAGCAGATGTCCATGCACTCCGTTTTCTTCTCTCCTACCCTGATGCCAGATGATTCTGGGGGTTGCCAACGGATTCCCGTAGATGCCAACAGATACCAGCGGATATCTGGCAGATGCTGACGGATGCACGATAGATGCCGATAGATGCCGACGAACTCTAATAGATGCTAGCTGATGGCCAGCTAATGGCTGCTGATGCCAATGCCCCTTTCAAGCCACAAAAACTCTTTTGGGAGGTATGCCACCCCCCTTCCACCTCAAAAAATCCATATGGGAACCTGTGGAAACGTAGGTGGGCGTCCGTTCATTGTGTTATCCAACCTTTGAATCTATCCATTAGTAACAGACCTGTGGTGCAATGGTTAAATGTGCATTCCATTGCTGGAGGCTTTCCCAAGGCCGGGGGTTCAATTCCCCCCCACAGGCATACGGTGGGCAAGACAAAGTTACCTTTTTCCTTGGTCTAACCAAACCCCATAGACCTGTGTAGGCCTCTGTGGATGTCCGCTAGTGCCCTGCGCAGGCCTGCGTGGGCCCACATAGGTTTGAGTCCGTCAACGTATATCTGCGTGGATGTCCGCTGGTGGCTTGTGTAGGCCTGCGTAGGTTTGCAGGGCCCTTTTGTGGATGTACACTGGCATTGGAGGTGGGAAAAGGAGGGAAGGGGAGACGTGCAGCCTCAAGTTATTGTGGGGAGGAAGGGAGAGGAAAGAGAAGTGGGGAACCTCGAGGAGGGTTTATTCATGCCATGACGTCCGCCAATAAAGGAGGTTTTCACTTGTGGGCTGATGCCTGCTGGCAGCCGCTGATGCACATTGACGTCCTCTAGTGTCCACTGGCATCCACTGGGCCTGCATGCGCATGTGTGTGCCTGCCTTTTATTGATCCACTGAACTGTGTCATACAGCACATTGTGACATGTCTGCAGCTCTGTATTCTATGGCACTGTGAGGACTGCTCTGCTCCAGTGTAGCAGACTCTGCTGGACATGTATGGTATGGCACAAAGCAAGCTCCCGTACAACGTATGACACGTACCATTGTGATGCCCTACTCTGCTCCAGAAGCAATTATGTGATAAAACTAATTGCTATTTGAATGCTCAGTGGTGGTTACCATACACCACTGCTTAGGCTGCACCATTATTGCGCATCCCAAAGAAGGACAAAACCCTTCAAATGGCTCTTAATACACATCAGCGCAATGATAATACTATAGAGGATGTAACTCCTTTACCAGATCAGGAGGTGATCCAGGAAGACATGGCTCAGACAAAGTATCACTCAAAAATTGACCCCATGAACGCTTACAAGCAGGTGCACATTTGTACCAAAGATGTATCCAAGACCGTGTTTGCATCAATCATGGGCACGTTTACAAGCAACATCATGCAAATTGGAGACTGTAATGCCCCAGCAACCTTTTAGAGGTTAATAATCTCTATATTACAAGACGTGATAGGACATTTTATGCACATCTACTTAAATGACATATTCATCTATTTGTATTCCATGGAGGAGCATGAACAGCATCTCAGAGTCATATTCAAATGACTATGCAAGTACAAATTGTACTTAAAATGGAAAAAGTGTGAGCTTTATACTCAAAGTATAGATTGCCTAGAGCATGTCATCAATGAGCAGAGTATACATCCTGATCAGGACAAGCTCGACCACATTTGAGAGTGGCACATGCCACAAAACTACTTGGCCTGGTCAACTACATATCAAGCTTCCTGCCTGATGTTACTGCTTATACTAGGCCACTCATGGCCATGACACAGAATAGGTCACCGTTCAATTGGCAGCCGCTACACTAGTGGTGCTTCAAAATGGTCAAACAGATCTGTACAAAGACTCTGGTTATTTGACCAATCAACCCCAGATGGGACAAACCTATCTGACTTATGGCCAGGGGAGCAGTTGGCAGACATGCCACCCAGCAGGGTTCATGTCAAAGAAGTTTACAATCGCCCAGCAAAACTATGCTGTGCATGAGCTAGAGACCCTAGCCATACTTGAGGCTCTCCTCAAATGAAAGGATAAGCTGATGGAATACCCTATCTATATCATTACTGATCATAAGGCACTTGAGTTCTTCAAAACTCAGGTAAACTTGTTGCTGCATCAGTGACAGTGGATTGACTACATGTCAAGATACCAGTTTGACATCATCTATGTTAAGGGTGAACTCAATAAAGTGGCAGACTGTCTGTCTCACTACTTTGAGAGTAATGTAGTTGGAGAGGCTTATGAGCCTCACAAGTATGTGCAAGCAGACTGCTGCATAGACCCAGATGGAGAGGATTTACCTCTCTATTAGTACTAGGAGATTAGGGAACATGTCCTGGAAGTACACACAATAAGCGATAAGGAATGGGGGCAAAGTACTTGCCTTAGGAAGCAGCATGAAGAGCAGGACATAGCTGCCAAGCTGCTAAAGAAACATGAGGTCATAGAATCAACCTTGCCTAGGGAACCTGAGCACCCCGATCAACTCTTTACTCTGGCTGAAATGCTAGAAGGCAAACTGCCTTTGTCTCAGCTACCTAGCCTGGGTAAAAACGACTTCCATGAAGAAGTGGTGCAGGAGTATCGACATGACTCCCTCTTTGCCAGTATAATCACCAATCCCAATGACTATCCTTGGTTTAGGCAGGGGCCTGACAGTCTAATCACAACAGAGAACCATCAAGGAGTGGCAGTGATCTGCCTTCTCTGTATGTGAACTATTGTGATGCAAGTACTAGACCAGGCCCATGCACTAGTGGGGCACTTCAGTGCTGCACAAATGTTGGGATACATCCAGAGATGGTATTGGTGGCCACACATGGCCCAGGAGGTTACCAAGTTTTGCACTTCATGTGCAGTGTGTCAAAAGGCAAAACTGCCCTCTGAAGCTCCTGCCAAGAAGCTGCACCAGCTACCAGTGCCGGTAAAGCCTTGGGACTTTATTGGAATGGACTTCATAAGTTCCTTTTCTGAGTCAAGAAGATTTGACTACTTCTGGGTGGTGATATGTTGCATGACAAGCATGGTGTACCTTATACCAGTGTGAACAATGCTGATGGCTAAGGAGCTGTCATGGATCTATCTTAGGGAAATAGTGAGGCTGCATGGGCTGCCTAGTACCATTGTGAGCAACTGTG
This sequence comes from Termitomyces sp. MG16, assembly GCA_003313075.1. Classification (NCBI taxonomy): domain Eukaryota; kingdom Fungi; phylum Basidiomycota; class Agaricomycetes; order Agaricales; family Lyophyllaceae; genus Termitomyces; species Termitomyces sp. MG16. Next base: position 50,728 of record QGOA01001230.1, read on the forward strand.
ACTCAAAATTCACATCACAATGGTGGAGGGAACTTCATAAGCTATTGGGAGCCAGACTCCTCATGTCAACTTCATTCTACTCAGACGGATGGGCAGACTGAGCAGGCCAACTGCAGTATAGGCCAGATACTAAGAGCAGTTGAGTGCATAATCAGGCATTAGTAGACTGAGCAGAATATGCTTGAGTTTGAGCTATGTTGGTCTCTCAGGGACACAATATGGGAGCCATACTCCCATTGCTCCAAGCTAGCGGCACTTGACTGCTATTTGGAGTTGAAGGGCATTAAGCACCCACATCAGTTAAATAAGCACACCAGTGCTTAATTTGATTTGATTGGCAGTGCCAATCACAGCTTGGCTGAGTTGGTCAGCAACTGTGGCTAAGACATGTTGTAAATTTTGAAATTTCTTTTTTTCCTTTCTTTCCTCAACCCATGGACAACATGCCTGTGGACCCTAGTGAGCAGCAGCAGCTGTTTGAGTTTTTGCTGTCAGTCTTACCATCAGCTAAAGGGGAGGGCAGATGGCTTCCCCACTTACTCAAAATGTGCCCCAGTGGGGACATTCACAATAGGCTGTGGGTTTCCCACAGCAGCAGCAACAACCAGTGGTGGGCTACTCACCACAGCAGCTAGTGATCAGTTGCTATCAGCCACACCAACTCATACAGGGCAACTTTATGCCTCAAAATGCACCTATGGGCAGCTATCAGCCCCAGCAACCAGTAGTGGGCACTTATATGCCACATCACACTGAGGGCCAATCTCAGCAATCCCAGTATGGGGAGCTATTCAGCCCTCAAGCAGCACCAGGACAGAGGCAGCTTGCCTCTGTAATGGCAAGAGGGGCAATAGGTGCACATCATTTGCCCCAGTTTAGTGCCTGGACACACTACTCTGCCATAGGTGGTGTGCCTGTAATGATGCCATACTCCCCGGCTTGGATGGGAGCTTGGGGCACCATGCCTCAGTACAATGCCTCATATAAGGTGTTCACCAAAGGAGGCAAGTCAGCTTCTCTGTTGACCACAGTACTGGCTGACACCCCAGAGGGATGCCAAGCATCTCTTGTGCAGGCCCCTGTGGCCATTAAGAGCACAGAAACTCTCAATACAGAATGAAATAGCAAGTCTTCAGCCAATGTGCTGATAGAGAGCCTGGCCAGGCTCTTTTTGTTACAGCAGCTGAAGATGCTGCACCAACCTGAGCCCAGCTTGGAAGAAGAGTGACGTCCTTGATGCAACAAAGAAAAAGCATGGGCTGTCGAGCCCACTTACAACCAGGACTTTGTCCTGGCTTCCCTCCTCCAATGCCTGAGGGACAATGAGTACAATGTACCTGCAGACTCATTGTTCCTCCGCAATGTGGAGGCCATTGTTCTCATCAGCCAGATAATAGATGACATGGATTATATGCATGCTCAGCACAAAACTGATCTTCTTGCTTTTTTGGCTGCTCGTAAGTGGCAGACTACATCTCTGAGTTGGAATACTAACTCTAGCAAGAGGGTGCATCAGCAAGGAGTGGAGGATGTGCTCTCCTGCTCAACTCAATCAAGCGTTCCTGCTCCTGGCCAGGAGGCTGGACTAGGACAGGACATCTTTTCCTATAATGATGTCCCTGTCCTGGCCACCCCCTGGCTGATTCAGCACCTCGCTAGTAGCGCATCTGAAGTCGCATCTTTATGACCATTATCCATGGTGTCTACCATGCCCTCTGGGAAGCAGAGTTCCTGGGGTGTTAGTAGATGCCCCACTAAGGCTAAGGCCTTGCAACCCCAAAAGGATCATTGGGGTAAGATCCAGAAGGGCATGCATATATCAACATGCACTTCCCCAAGGATGCCCCAAAAGGGGCCTCAGGAGCTAACATCCCCTTTTTACCTGCAATATTGGTAGAGGGCCCCCCAGCCCAATACTCTTGGTGTGTGTGGGCGATGGACCCACATTTGAAAAGTTCTGTTCTAGAGAGGCTGCCATCCCTGCCCTCTGATGATGACTGGTATGAGGAGCCTGAAGAGGCTCATATGGAATCCCCTGTGCTGCATGAGACTACAGCACAATGTATGGTGTGCGAGCAGTGCAACAGTAATTGATGGGCCAAGATGGACCATCAGGTGCAAGATAGTGCCAAATAAGGAGCTGCTCTCCTTGAAGAAGAAACTGGGTGTATCCCTGATGCACTCAATATTGTGATCTATTGAGATCACATTATTGAACATCAGAACTCATTCTTCGGTGCAGGGGTGTCTTTCCAATTTTATTGGTCGCCAGTGACCAACACTATTTTTGTTGGGCAAGAAGCTCATGCAGCCAGGACCTTCGAGGCCAACAAAAAGGGCAATGCTGTGCAGATGCCCCACAATAGTAAGGTGTACCAAGTTGCACCTTGCAGGTTCTCCTGCAGCTCTCGAGAGCTCTGCAGGCTCCATTCACTGGTGAACAACCAGTTTATGCCAATTCATTAGTGTCAGTTGGGCTATCTCTTGCTCAATGAATTTAAATGTGTGACTATGAATTGCCACTCTATTGCCCAAGACAGAGTAATGTCTCAACTACTTGATGAGGCCCTGTACAAGACCATTGTAGTACCTTTCATGAGTTCTGAGGAGTGGGAGCAAGTTCCATGGATGGTTGCTCCTTCACAGATTCATTGCCGCAAGAAAAGAAGGAGGCTGGCCTTCATCGGCCTGACTCTTCCTGATCCAAAGCAACCCAACGTGTGGACCAGTCTGGCTATGGACCATGCCATGCACATTTATTGGTGCAGCCTCTTTGGATTTGCACTTGTACGCACTATCAGTGTCAGCCACCCATCCAAGACTATGGTGCATAAGTACCTGGCTTATGTGTTTGTGCAGCCAGGCCTCTATAAAGAGGCCATTGCCAAATACAAGGTGGCTACAGGGCAATCATTTGTGCCCCTCCACTCTGAAGACCCAACTTTTAAAGCTCAGGCTGTGGACATCCTGGAAGCATCAGCTTCCATCTTCACCACTTCGGATGTGTTATGTATCCTTCTTCACAACCAAATTCCGGTTAGCTGGGTTGACTATGCATACACCTATGGAATCACCTACTTGGCCCATATCTTCTTCAGCAACAACTGACTCTACAACAAGGCTGCTGCCATTGACGACAAGAGGCTGCAATGCCTTGACCATTATGGGACTCCTCAGTCCCTTGCTCAGTAGGATGGGTGGCACAAGGCCATCATTGGACATTCATGCCTGAAAGCTCTGGACATGCTAATACCTGTCTGACAATGGGGATCTTCCTGATCCCCACTTATCTACTCTGGGGCCAACCTTTGACCCCAATCTTATGCTGTCCCTGCTACAGGACTATGACAACTCTCTGCCTTTGGCAGGGCTATTGGGCACCTCTCACAAGCCTGCACCCAAGGATGAGCTCCTCAACTATGACATGGACAACATAACTGCCAATCCATTCCAGGAGCTCAGGGACTCTCCAATTGCCCCTGTTCCTGACTTACTAACGGCCTGACTGTCATGGTGCTTTGAAACCATAGTTCAGTCTGATTTGTGGATGTGTAGTGTAGTCCGCTATGTGGTGTTGGCCACATAGCTTTTACTTACTATAGTAGTCAATATTATATTATATTTATTATAAT
>QGOA01001234.1:0-39216 GCA_003313075.1 Termitomyces sp. MG16
ATCTTACAGAGTGCAGATTCTGTTCTCTCTGATAACAGGAATCCTGATGGCCTTGCATTATATCCTATGGAATATCTCAACTCTTTGAAAGCCAGTAGTTTGCCTTTGGCTAAACTGGCTTTGAAGATTGGAGTTCCTGTCATGCTTCTCAGGAATCTGGATACAACCAAAGGACTTTGCAATAGAACAAGAATGATTGTCACTCACATCAGCACTAGAGTCCTCAGATGTCGTATTATCAGTGGAGATGCCAAGTTTGCAGGTTCAACTGTTTTGATTCCAAGGGTCAATCTAGATGCCTCTGAAGAGGATTTGCCCATACCATTACGCAGGAGACAGTTTCCAATTTGATTGGCCTTTGCTATGACTATCAACAAGTCTCAAGGGCAATTAGTCAAGCATGTTGGATTGGACCTTCGATCACCAGTTTTTACACATGGCCAACTCTATGTTGCACTTTCTCAATGCACATCAGGAGATTATATCAAGGTGATTCTGTCAGAAGAAAATACATCAAAAATGACTGCAAATATTGTATATCAAGAAGTCCTTAATGGTTTACAAATGTAAGTGTGATTTTTGATTAACTACTTATTACTAACTTTATATTTTAGCATCTAACTTGATACTGTACATATAACTTGGAATTGCAGCATTATTTCTTGGGTTTACAAATGTGAGTGTGATTGATAATTACTTACTTATTACTAACTTTTATATTTTAGCATCTAACTTGATATTTGTTGATACTGTACTAATAGAATATATATAACTTGGAATTGTAGCATCATTTCTTGATAAATGTGAAACTCTATATTTGTTAACAATTTATGCTGGAATCAGTATGACATAATGAAAGTAAGATTATGATAGAAGCTGAGTTACTAAGATACATATTTGGAACCCCTAACTGAACGAAGTGAGGTTGGGGTGGAGACTGAATTACTTATATACATATTTGGAGCCCTAACAGAACAAAGTGAGGTTGGGGTGGAGGCTAAGTTACTTATACATACTTGGAGCCCTAACCAAACAAAGTGAGGTTAGGGTGGAGGCTTAGTTGGGGGGGGGGGGGTTTGGAGGCAAAGCCCCCAACGAGCTACGAAATTTGTGCGGACGTATACGCAGTACAACACCGTCTCCAGCGCCTGGTGTATGGGTTTGTGAGGAGTCCCGGCAGGGTCCCGGTGTGCTCAAGCAGAGGTGATAGGGTGATGCGCTAGATGATAGTGCCTCGAGTGCTACCTAGCAAGTGGTAAGCGTCGTAGTTTAGGAGAAGTTATAGAGAATAAAACGAATAGCGCAGCGTAGCGTGCCCGTAGGTGGCACCATAAACAACAAAGACAGGATAGACAAAGCTAGCGCTGAACTTGGTGACAAAGTCAGGCAATGCTAGCGCGATTTGAACGCTAAGTGTAACTGGGTGCTCAAGAGGTTACGATTTGTTGATATATACATGGCAAGTAGCTAGTTTTTATACTATGCGCTACGGTATTTCCAAAATAAGTCCATTGACGGCGCTACCAATTAGCGCCTCTCTTCGTGGCTGTAGCTAACGGCCACCTGTCAACGGCAACCTGCAGCACATGGGTGACGGCGACCAACGGCGACTCTAAAACTACTTAGAAATGGTACGAGTTTGCTCACTTTTTGATGTAATTTAATTGGCTATGCCATCCCAGGGTATGGTCGGGGAATCCTTGACAGATGCCATGAGCGCTAATTCCAGCGCTAAACATTGTACCATCTTTTGATAGATTTAAATGTTGGGTCTGCGTGTATCCTGTCTCGTCGTCATTGATTCCTTTAGACTTCTGATTGAAGTGCCTCGGTGATTGACAGCGCCACTTGCTAACTCCTTTCAGTATTGATCGGGGTTTGGTCAGAGTCACCTCCCGCCGTTGTGCTAGTGCTATGAGTTCTGAGCCTTCTTGGTCTTCAAAGTAACTGAGTGGAGTGCGCTGAGGGGCTGATACTGGTGATTGTGATGAATAGATAAGTCTTGCCATAGAGCGCCCGCACTAGGGCTGCTCTGTACCCAAGGCTGGTTGCTAGAGTCTCTAGTGTGTCAAGTGTTGGTCGGCCTATAATGTCCCTTGATGCGCTCAGTCCGAGTAGAAGCCTATCATCTCCCCCCAACTGAAAAATTGACTGTCCTCAGTCAAACGCTGTCATTAGTTTGACTGCGCTACGGTCCGTGAGATGCTGCTGGCGCCATATAAAATCGTTTCTCCTCGTATTTTTCGTCCCATCTCCTTCAGCATGTCCAGTTTTAATGCTTCCGCCCTCTGTAATTTCCTGGCTAAGGCCTCCTATTTATTTGACCGCGCTAAGAATGTTGGTTCCATCGATGCGCCACAGACCGTCCCTGGCATTATGCAGCTTTATCAGAAGTGGCTAGTAGTACGTGGTTCTGACAGTTCCTGGGAGTGGGGTGACAAGGTTCGCGAGTGGTGTGTGGCCCGGCACCGTGAGTACAAAGGTGCCGATTGGTTGCGCCCTTTTGCGGACCTTTTTGTAAGTTTCTAAGTTTGATTTTTGGCTTTGTGGCACTAAGGTTCAGCGCCCATACTAGGCTCCCTCCTTATCTGACGAGATTGACGCGTTGTTGGCTAGTACCGAGGTCAGCGAAGTAAGTCCCTCCTTTTCTTCCCCCTTTTTCCACTGTTAATCCTTGAGTAGTCGGTTGCCACGTCTCCCACCGTCGCCAGTCTTCCTACTGCCCCATTGGCCTCTACTGTCCCTTCTGTTCCTACCGCCCCTCCTTCTTCGACTTCTGTTCCACCTCCTTCCATTCTTGGCAGCCCTTTTCGTGGCACTGCTTCTTCCACTCGCCCTGCCCCAAGCGCTGCTTCTCCCATTCACACTGCCCCTCCCCATTCGGCCATCAAACATATTGCCGTTTCTCATAGCGAGCCACAACCCGGCCCAACGTGCCCAACTTCCCACGGTCCTCCACGTAATTTTGCCATTGTTATTGAATGAGCGCCCCCTGCTTGTGCTAGTTCTCCCAAACATACCGTGCGTTCCTCCCCTATCTTCCTTACTCCATTTTTCTGACTTCTCCCCTTCCAGATCAATCTCCCTGCTCGTGTTGCCCCTTTGTATGTCATAAGTGCTTTGTTCGTTGTTGCTAGACTTTAGCGCCTAAAGTTCAATGTCGATAGGCACCTAACCAGACCATGTTCACCGACGCAGAGCTTCGTGACCTGTTGCGCCTTCGCCGTGATACTACCGTTATTGATACCGGCATCCTGGCTGGTGTCCAAGTACTGGGCGCCAAGAAGAAGGTTACCGTTGCGCCCTTGGAACGTCACGCATTTAGGGCAAAGATTGGCGCGGTAAGTACTGGTTTGCCCATTGGTAGATTGATGCCATTGCTGACTTCTTTCTTAGTGTGACAAGTGTTGGTCTGAGAACAATCCTGAGGGCTGCTGGTTCCCTACCGCCTCTCTGCCTTGCTATTGGTGCAATGCGTTGAAATGAGGCTGCGTCTTCAACGGGATTCGTACTCGTGAGTGTGGTAGGGACGCCATCATGCAAAGGAACTATGAGCGCGCGGTGTTGGTTCGTAACGCCCAGGATTTTGTGCTGCAGCAACGTGATCTGGTGGCTACTCACCAGCCCACCGTGATCAGCACAGCCAGCCTGGCGCTGCCGACTACCCAGGATGGTACCACCGTGGCGGCACCTTTTGCTCGTTCTCCTCGTTGTCCCGTTCCTTTGAAATGTAAGCCTGTTGCTGCGTCTCCTGGCAAGAGTCCTGGTAAGCGCTGCAAGCTAGCGCCTGCTACGCCTGTGGTTTTGTCTTCGACTGAGTTGTCTATGGATGAGGGGGAGGGCACTGAGAGGGATGCCGAGGGAGAGGATGATGATGAAGCTGAGCCCGTTGTTGATGCTGATGCGCTGTTGGCAGTACGCACTCTCCTGCTTTGCCTTACTCCCCCTATCGCCACTAACCCTCGTCAGAGTGGCCCCAGTGGTAACCAGTACGTGTTCTCCTAACCTCTTTTTCTTGCGTGCTAACTTCTTGACTGGTAGGTCCCCCACTCCTGTTTCCGCCGTAGTGGCTATTTCTGCTGCCGAAGATGTCATTATGTCTGTCGCTGGCGCTACCCCTGCCCCCAAGCCGGTTGTGGCTAGCGACACTCCTGTTGCTCTTCCTATTACTCCGTCCCTTACTCTTCCCCACAGCTTCTCCTCTTTTCCTAGTAGTCACGAGACTTCTACAGTGCCAGAGTCTGAAGGAACTTTGGTACCGCAGGATGAGCGTCATTGCCGCTGGAGGTACCTGCCTTCCTACGGTATCCACCTATCTTCCGCCAGACCTATGTCTCCCGGCGACGAGCGTCATGAATGGACACCTTGTGCGCCTGTAACTGTTTGGGTATGCCCCTTCCTTATTAGCTTCTTTCCTCCACTTTTCTGATTTCTCAGTAAGTTTGATCCCTTTTGGACGCCCCCTCCCATCATGCAAGTTTCTGGCGACGCCTTCCCTTGGCTCGGAGATGAGTTCTCCTATCCCATTACTCTCCTCCGTCCCTCTGCCGACCTTCGCCAGCAACTTTGCCATATCGAGGATGCGACCAAAGTCGCTGGTCGCAAACTTGCCGACCTGCGTCCTTGTGTTTCCACCTTAGCGTGCCGCGAGCGACTCCTGCTTGAGCTCCATGACGATATTACTGATGCGCTTGAGTGGCAAGCGAGTAACGCGATTCAGGATGGGGACTTGCTTCCTTTGGGCGATTCCGCCCTTTCTGAGTATGATCCGTAGTTGCTGGCCCGTAGCGCTTCGAACTTTGTTGGACTTTGTTAGTTTTGATACGTACTATGTTGCTTGTGATACTAAAATTAAACGCTCCCCCTTGTTCCAAAATTGTCAGTTTGTAAGTAATCAAAAGAAAAATAAGTAAAAAGAGGAAAACGCTCAGTAGATCATCATAGCACAAAAACCCCTTTGCCAGTGTGGCCCAATAGCCATTATCGCGCCAGCCTAGAAAGAAAAGGGTATCATCTGTAAATAATAAGTGGATCCATGCAAGAAGTTTAGTCTATAAAGTAATAGAGTGCCAGTGATCGCTTTGTGGCTATTTGGTGATAGTGATCACAAGTGCTAGGTCTAGAATGTCGATTTCCTTTTTGCGCGGTCCAACAATGAGTCAAGCACCTTTCATTGGCTAGTATCTTTGCCAGGGTCCTCGTTCCTTGTGAAATGTCCTCCCACGCTGTCGCTCATTGAAACGCTAGCCGTGTCCTATAAATTGCATATGCATCACCTGGATCTCATCAGTCTTTGCAATGGCCAGCCTGACCGGCCTGGTGTGGACTCTCAACTGTGATTGAGCCCATGTAATGATGGATCCCCCTACTTTCCTGGAGTGCGTTACCTCTTTTCTTCACCACTACCCTGCTGGTGGCATGTCAGAGCTGGACGACGGCGTCTTTGAATTAAGTCGTCGCTGCCAATTGCTGCATGCGGCCTGTGAGATCTGGTCAGACACCAAACTTCTGATGCAATTTGGTATGGAGAAGTCCTTCAGTTGCCTTTTTCAGGTGCGCTCTTGCCATTTCTGCTTCCTTCTTTTCTGATTGTCGCTAAATAAAGCACCTCCCTCCCACTGAGACAAAGGAGCGCCTTGAGTTGCTGCTCGAGGAGAGCCATTACCTGGTCCATCTGCCCCTTAACCTCTTATTTCTCTTTTCTTAGCTAACTGCATCCTGCCGACAGACTCCTCGCTTGTCTTCCGGTAGTCGCCTCTTCCGTGGCCCCTCTGAAGGAGGGTGGTCTTCCCCTAGGCAAATCATACCTGGGCCTCTCCTTGTCACCGGTCCTTGACTTGCCCCCGTCTCCCAGGTTGTTCATGTAAGGCAGTCTTCTCTTCTGCGTAGCGCCACAGAACTGACAGATTTTAGATTTTTGATTCCAAATGTTGTAGTTATATGAATCGTATCGTGTTGTCCCCCTCCTTGTGATAGTATGGCACGTGTAAGAATTCCTAAGTGCCCGCGACCCTGAAAGTAGCTTGAAGTATTTATGGTTTCTGGCTTCCAGGAACTTATCAGTATCACCACATGTCGGTACCTTTCTCCCTTATTACAAATCCTGCACGTCCCCCATGTCCCGCCATTCTTGGCCATATTGAGTCTTTTCTAGCGCAACTCCCTGACGGCGGTTTTTCCCATTGTAACGGCAATCTCATGACGCTTGTGCGTCGTTATACCATCTTGTCGGCGGTGGCCGATGAGTGGATGATAGAGGGTGAAGCGCCCATAAATGCAGTAGGCCCCCCTCTTTTGCATATTGTTGAGGGTTATTACTTAGTCCGCTAGTCTCCCATCTCTACTTCTTCCTCCTGTTTGAAGCGACTCCTAGAGGAGAGCGGTAAACTGGTTAGTCCTTTTAACCTTTTCTCCCTCCACGTGTCCATTGATCCTTTTTGCTCTGAAAGAGCTCACTTGGCTTCCCTTACCTGCCCTTATCACTGCCAAGGTTTGAAGGGCCATGCTGGGGCGCGCTATCATCCCTTTTTCGCCCTTAGTGCCTGACCTTGGGCCAGATCCGTCCTCTCCTGATTCTTCTACGGCCCCTCCATCCTTCCAGACTTTCCCTCCTGAGTCTCCACCACGCGCTCTGCCTGTGCCTCCCCGTCCTCAAGAACTACCTTGTGTGCCCCTGTCCAGGCGGCAGAGTCAATTCTTCCAGCCAGCCTTGTAGGGAATTGTAGGCCTGTTTTGGATGTACTTGCAGTGTATTTGTAGCGTCGTTAGTCCTTCAATGACATCAAATTATGGCTTTTTGGTCCCTTGGATGCGCGGCCATACTTCACTAGAGGTGCTAGCGGTTAGCGCCTATCCTCTTGTCCCTATTTACTGCTCGGTGTCGTCATCAGGAGTGGTCTCGTCATTGTCCACTAGCTCAGTTTCTTCAAGTTCTCATAGTTTAGCCGTGTCAATGTCCAGCACCGACAAAGATAATGAAATGTGTTCACATGCTAGGTAGGGAATAAGCTAAAACACCGCTACCGGTTGATGTAAAACTGAGCCGTCCAACTTGCAGAGTACATAGGCGCCTCCCCTATTGCAGGAAACCACTATTAGGGGTCCCAGATACCGCGGTCGCATCTTTTTGTTATGGGTAACTTCGATCTTTGAGTTGCGCATTAGTACGAGGGCGCCAGAGGTGAAGTTGTAGTCTTGAATCATGGCGCTATGCTTGCTTTCAAACCGTAGTGCCGCTTGTCGTCTAGCCTGAAATACTGCCTCATGTAAGTGCTCGAGATCCTCCATGCATCGTTGTAAGTCTATAGCGCGTCTAGCAATCATGTTGGTAGAGGATAGTATTGAGTTCGGTGGGGGTTGTAAGTATGTCGCTTCCACCACATCCGCAGGTAGCAAGGGGTGGGTGCCAGTCGCCACATAGTAGGGAGAGCAGCCCATCCTCTTTCGTACAGTAACCTACTCCGACCAGAAGACCGAATAAGTTGCCTCGCTCCAGCGACTTTTGTCACCATCGACCACCTTGAATAGCGCCTGTCGAACATCGAAATGAGGCCTTTCTATGATTCCAGTGGCGCGTTTATTGTATCCTGAGACTCGGATGTGTTGTATGTTGTATTTCTTGGCAAGATAAGTGAGTGCCTTGACTATTGGTGCTCCATTGTCTGTGACAATCTCGTGAAGGGCTCCCCATCGGCAGATAACGTCCTCAAAGAGCCACTTAGCTATAGCATCTGTATTTTCTCGCTGGAGCATACAAAACTCCGGCCAATGTACCAAGGAACACCTTCCTTGAATGATATACTTGTAGCGCCCTGACTTGGGCATGTGCATGGTGTCAATATATATTTTTCCGAATAACGGCACTGGAGTCGCTACTGTTGGGGGAATCAGGACCTGATGCGTCTGCTAGATTTGACAGAGATGACAAGTGCGAATATACCACGCAATATCGGCGCTAACTTGCGGCCACCAAAAGCGCTCCAAAAGGTTTGTCCTCATCGCGTAGAGTCCTCAATGTCCCAAGTCATCATGCATAGCGCGTAGAATCCTAACTCAATTATCCGGTTTAATTACTAGCTTATGGGTGCCATCTCTATTTCGTCGCCAAAGTCGGTCCTCCACTATAAAGAAAGTCGTCGCATATTGAATGAAGGTGGCGTATTCCGTATCCATAAGGTCTGATGGTTGTCGCAAATCCCGTAGCCATTTCTCAACCTGGTCAACTTGCTGATCTTCTGACTTAGCTTTGGCGCTTTGAGGTACCGCCAAATATGGCAGGTTCTGACTGTCTTCTCGCAAGAGTCTTGGTTCCTCGACTATCTTTAGATCGTTAGACGGCTTAGCGACGTTATAGATACTGGCCGTGTAAAAAGTCGATGATGCCTGATATGGTCAGGGCTGGTATGGAACAATAGGGTGAAGCCAAGTCAAAACTGGCTGGTCTTTGCGAAGCACCAGAATAGGCAACTGAATGATATGCATGAAACCATGCAATTGATCAATCCACAAATACGTCGTTGTTGCTATCGTCTAGCGCTTCATCTTCCGGTTGTCTGGGTCACCTAGATAATCCGTCTGGCCCGTGGAACGCACTTCTGACGTGTACTAACTCGAAGTGAAACATTAATATCGCTACTACCCAGCGGTTCATACTGGCCGAAGGTTGAATATCAGGGTTCTGAAGCATTCCTTTGATGTATCGTGCATTGACCTCAACAATCAGATTTCGTACCCCAATGAGGTACATGCGCAGCGCCTGAAACGATCGAAACAAGCCATATAACTCTAGCTTGGGCTGACTGTAGCGCGATTCTCGGTCGTTAAGGGTAATTGATCCAAAGCAATTGTAGCGCCTGATTTTCCGGTTCGCGCCATCACACTGGCATAAAAAGAAGCCAACTGCGATATATGAAGTGTCAACGGCAAGTATAACAGGATCGGTGGTAGTATAGTTGATGGGCACCAATGGTTTTGCTTCCTGTAGCGCCTTTACTAAGTCCTTCTGGGCATTGATTTGATCGGGTCCGAATTTGAAGGGGACCCCTGAATGGGTTAGGTGATTAAGGGCATTTGCACGATGTGAAAAATGGTGTATGAACATGCGCAGCACCCCTACAGTGCCCAAGAACGCGTGAACTTCCGAGAGGTTATGACAGACCCCCCATTTCTCCAGCAGCACTAATCAGCTCTCCTCTGGAATCCTGCCTTCTGGTGTGCAAACGTGCCCCAAAATTTTAAACTGCGGCGCACAAAGAACGAGTTTGTGCCCTGAAAACGTCCTGCCACAATACTTCATGCGTTGAAGTACTCGGTTAACCAGTTGAAAGAAGTCCCATAGCGCCATATGGATATTAGGATTTTCCAGGTGTACTGTGGGCTTGCCATCCACCAGGCGCCAATCCTTCAGGCCTTTAACTTCTACGTCGTCTATGAAGCGGAGCACATGATGGGGTATTTTGGGCTGTAGGATAAACATAATATTGTCGTGAAAGATAGGTACCGAGTTTTTCCATCCAATAGGAAGTGTGACTAGTCTTAGCGCTCCAAATGGCGTTTGAAATGTCATTAAGTTGCGAGAGGAAGGATGGATTAAGCGCTCGTCATAGCCAATGTACAAATCCAGGGTAGCGCCACATATTCTCCCTGCAAAAGATTCAGCGACATGATTGGGAAATGGCGGTACCCCTGAATGATGAATTGTGACTTTGTTTAGCAGTTCTAGGCTGTGGACTATATGTAGCTTCCCGTTTTTCTTTAGTATGCAAAACCATCTCGAGCGGTAGGCCGAATTAGAAGGCTTGTATACACCTGCCGCTATCTTGAAGCAAATAATTTGGCAGACCTCGGCTTTGATGCCCGGGGGTATGGGTCGGTTATGCTCAGTCCAGGGTACGTGCGGTATTGTCGGTATAACCACTGGTGGAAAGAAGTCAGTTCTAAGTTTACCACGCTCTGAGTCCTCCCATGCGAAAGCCTCATTCTGTTTTTGCATGATGTTGACTAATACGTCCATTTCCTCCGTCAAGAGAAAGCCGGTATCATGGGCACTAAGAAATAGCACCTTTTGTTCCTCTGTAAATTGTCCTGTGGGTTTGAAGGGTGGTGGATTTGGGTCAAGTTTTGGCAGGGTAGCCAAAGGGTCGCCTATTATTTTTCTTTCGATGCGAAATTCCTTGGGTATGGCGCTCGCTACCGGTTTTGTTTTAAGTGCTACAGGTTTATATTTCTTCTTGACCTGAACCCCTTTGCGCTTAGGGGTACTATTGTTAGCAAACATATTATAAATAGAGTCATGGTTTCTAGCGAAACCTGATATCAAAGGTTCTTTAGAGTCGGGAGTAGAAACAAAATAAGTGTCTGTTGAAAGGTTTTCAGTAATATCCAGTCCAATGGTTATAGTCCAAGATAAGCGCTTCATCTCCATGATCCTCATCACTCATCTCCTCGATGGCGCCGGAAAACACTCGCAAGGTTTGTTGCTAACGTAAGGTCGCTTTCTTGGTCCTGGCTTCTGGAATTTCCCCCGGGGAAATGTCGGTACCGTTCTCCTGACGCCTGAATTAGGGTCGCTAATAGTTAGCGTCGTTTCGTCTTCAGACGTCATCTTGACTACCGATCGTGCTAAGACGTTGAAGGGCCTTCCTAATAATAAGTCGTACGCAGGCAATCTAAGAATGTGGATTTGAAGGTAAAACGTAAGATCACCAACAGCACATGGCACGTTATGGGCCATTCCCAAGGATCGATCAATAGTGCCGTTAGCGCTTTGCATATCAAGAATGATGGTCAGGTTGTAAATGATGCCAAGCTTGTTAGCGACGTCAGCAGCCATTGAAATAATCTGTGATCTGCTGTCCATGATAGACTCTATCTCACTTTTTCCATCAACTGTCAACATAATCGAGCGAATCATGTGAGAGTCTTGGGCTACAGTGAGGACAGCAGGATCGTTGCTAGATCTTAGCGACTTAAGGTAGGTTTTGACTGGGTCAATCGACGTAGCTTCTTTGGGTGGCTCGGCTTCTTCTTTGATTTCTGGTGCTACCGTCTCTGTTATGTACACGAATCCAGGTAGCGCATTGTCGCATTCATCCACCGCTGTTACATTGTTAGCTACGTTTCGTTGAGGGGTAACCGCTGTACGCATCTGATTCCTGACGTCTGGCGCCACACTGCATAGCTCCTCTACCAACATCGTGACTTGGCTTTTCATAATGCAATCGAATACTTGCTTGGATTTTTCTATGTCGTAGATTGGTGCCGTTGGTCGGTAGCCTCCTACTGGCTTGTCTGGCGCCCCAAAGTTTTGATTGACAGGCAGAGCATAGTTACTGGCAAGTCCTGAATACGGGTGTAGTGGCGGTTCCGTGCTAACTGGCGCTTTGGCGGTGTCAGGAGCATCGTTGTTAGCTCTTGTATTCGAGGGTTTTGCTGGTGCTGGGTCTGACATAGCGCCTGAGGGTCTATAGTCCTTCAATGGTTGCTTGCTCTTTTTAATTTTGACTCTGTCGAAGACCTGATTCTTTAGCGACTTCAATTTCCTTTCTAACGTCTCGATCCTTTCCTCTCATGACAAAGTGGGCCGTTTGTTAACAGCGTTAAGCTGGAGTACTTCATGGATTAGTGCCTGTTGTGGAGTTGCCTCTGCCTCCGTCGCAGCCGTACTATTGAGGTTGCCCGTCACTAAGTTCCCAGGGTTTCATCGGTGCCATTCATCAATTTGTCCCTGGAAAGTCCGGTGCTCAGGATATAGAGGGATGTTAGCGCCCGAGAGTAGGATTATTTTACCGTCGGCACCCTGATGCACTCTTCCTTGGCGTAGATACTGCTCAAGGATAGCGCAGCGCCCTTGAGTCATCGTATGTCCCGCCTTGCCACAGAAGTGACAAAGCCCAGGTTGCATATTACCTCGTGGCGCGTTAAGGCTAGTCGAGATTAACGTTTCTAATTTGCTCATAACGTTTGCGACGGCCGTGTTGACTGCGTTTTCTAGATCCTCCTTCTTAACAAAGCCTCCCTGGTTGTTAGGCGCTGGCGCCACAACAGGCAGCGCCTTTTCTCCATTATCAGTACTAGAGGGTCGCTGGAAGGGAATGCCAGTATTCGTGCCTTTCAGTATCCATTTACCTGCTTCAAAGATGTCTTCAATATCGTAGGGTTCCTCGGAATGGTGGTCGGACTTAAGAATTTCTAAGCGACGTGCTATTCAAGTCCATAACGATGTCGGAATCCCTTGTTGAAACAGGCGCTGTTCCTCGTTCCTGTAGAGTTTGCTGTTCTGTACTAGCCATCGTGCAATTTGCTGGAAATCTCAATAATAAGTAGACAGTGTGCCTAACGTATAAATGCCCGTTGCAAAGGTATCCTGTACCAGTTTCTGGATTTCAAGGACTGTATAGTGCGTGGATTCTTCAGCGCCAGGGTACAGTTTAATAATCGCCTTCTTCCATTCCTCATAGGTAAACGGTCTTGGCACCGCCTCTTGTGTTAATCCTTGAAACTCATCCAGTCCTGTCTAGGATTCTGCGGTATCGTATGAAACGTATCTGGCGGCGTATTATTTCATTTGTGTGTTGTCGGTGACTTGGCAGTCACGTAATAAATATTCCAATTCTTGGAAATACTGTGTTAGCTCGCGAGGCTTCGTCTTGTCCCATTTTGGTGACGAAAAGTGGTTTTTTGGCGGCATGCGTGGTGTGTTTGCCTGCTCCATATTAGCTGGTGTTGACGTCGTGGTAGGAATAGTGGTGTTAGTGGTAGTTTTGCTGGGCGTGGTCGTAGTCGGTACTGGCTTGGGTAGTTCTGAATCGCTAGGTTCTGGCAATAATAATCTAGAAAGCTCTTCCAAAGGAGTAAGTGGTGTATGGTTTTCACCTGCTAAGTATTCGAACAGTCAGGAAAACGGGAAGAAGCTTTCAGCCAAGCTATCTGGAGCAGCTTCAAGTTCCTGGTCTAAAGTCTGCCTCGGTAGCGCGCCTGGTAAGTGTGGTGACTCAGTAAATGTTTGTTCAAACACGCTCTCCAATAGGAGGCGGCGCTGTCGCTGGGCTCAAGTTTCCGGCGGAATTCTGCCTTAATAGAACCCCTTGCGGTGGGCTCCAAAATGATAACGCCAACTGTGGTTGGGTGCGCTGGACGTATACGCAGTACAACGCTGTCTCCAGTGCCTGGCGTATGGGTTTGTGAGGAGTCCCGGCAGGGTCCCGGTGTGCTCGAGCAGAGGTGATAGGGTGATGTGCTAGATGATAGCGCCTCGGATGCTACCTAGCAAGTGGTAAGCGTCGTAGTTTAGGAGAAGTTATAGAGAATAAAACAAATAGCGCAGCATAGCATGCCCATAGGTGGCACCATAAACGACAAAGACGGGATAGACAAAGCTAGCACCAAACTTGGTGACAAAGTCAGGCAATGCTAGCGCGATTTGAACGCTAAGTGTAACTGGGTGCTCAAGAGGTTACGATTCGTTGATATATACATGGCAAGTAGCTAGTTTTTATACTATGTGCTACGGTATTTCCAAAATAAGTCCATTGACGGCGCTACCAATTAGCGCCTCTCTTCGTGGCTGTAGCTAACGGCCACCTGTCAACGGCGACCTGCAGCACATGGGTGACGGCGACCAACGGCGACTCTAAAACTACTTAGAAATGGTACGAGTTTGCTCACTTTTTGATGTAATTTAATTGGCCATACCATCCCAGGGTATGGTCAGGGAATCCTTAACAGACGCCGTGAGCGCTAATTCCAGCGCTAAACATTGTACCATCTTTTGATAGATTTAAATGTTGGGTCTGCGTGTATCCTGTCTCGTCGTCATTGATTCCTTTAGACTTCTGATTGAAGTGCCTCGGTGATTGACAGCGCCACTTGCTAACTCCTTTCGGTATTGATCGGGGTTTGGTCAGAGTCACCTCCCGCCATTGTGCTAGTGCTATGAGTTCTGAGCCTTCTTGGTCTTCAAAGTAACTGAGTGGAGTGCGCTGAGGGGCTGATACTGGTGATTGTAATGAATAGATAAGTCTTGCTATAGAGCGCCCGCGCTAGGGCTGCTCTGTACCCAAGGCTGGTCACTAGAGTCTCTAGTGTGTCAAGTGTTGGTCGGCCTATAATGTCCCTTGATGCGCTCAGTCCGAGTAGAAGCCTATCAGCGTCATCTAAAACTGGAGACACGGAAGAAGTTGAATCAGATGTAAGTAAAGAGTCTGATACAGCCACATTTGCCTGAGGATGAGACCTGATGTCATGGGGAGGACGATGAGGCAAGAGTTCAGGAGGAGAAGTCAGAGGAAGAGAGGAGGTGGAAGTAGCGGAAGTGGAAGGCAAAGAATGCGTTGACAAGGGAAGGTGATGAGAAGGTACAGGAGGATTGCGAGAACCAGGACAATTTGCATGACAATGACAAACGTCGATATTGATTTCCAGAATGGTATCAGCAAGATTGAAGAAGTCAAAGGTGCCACTTGGGTTGTGGTCCCAGGAACAACAAACCTCTTCATGGACAAAGTCAAAAGCTTTGTGGTTGGGGACACTGTCCATGAAACCTTGAATCTTCTCATATGGTGTGAAATCCCAAGGGGTCTTGGCCACCTGATTCACAGCCGTGCACCAGGCCTGGACAAAGGAAGGAATGGCATTCGGCACGCATGACAATTTCAACACCGAATCCTTCACATGCTGAGCAGACGCAGCACTGCCAACGCTGAACTGTTTTTGAAGAAACTCCAGGAGATCCTGGGCAGTCCAAACGGGAAAGTTGTGAGGACTCCCCTGGGCTGGTGGAAGAGAGTTGAAGATCTCAGCAGAGAGTTTGCTGGAGAGAATATAGGAAACAATGTTGTCGTTATGCCAAAAGATCTCATAAGCACGTGACTCTGCAGTGGTTTGGTGTGAAGGATAAGGTGGAGGGGTGGCAACCTTGCACGTCAGATCATAAGGAGCACTAGGAGGGGGTAAGGGACATATGTGACCATTCAACCCCATCTGATCAATGAGAGCGGATGCAGGTCCAAACCACAGACCCCAATCTGCCACAGAACTAAGCTTAGGAATAGTGCCCAAGGGAGGGGGCTTGAAATTGGAACGCGATTCCAAAAATTTGGGTTGAGGAGAAAGAGCTAGTCCAGGAGAAAATGGAGAATAATATTGAGAATACAAATAAGAAAAGGGAGGATGTGAAGAAAATGTGTGTGGGTCAACCGTCGTAGCAAAGTGAGGGGGATAATGGAAAACATTGTGTTGAAAAGGAGGGACATGCAAAGGCGACGCATGTGGTGCCACTGATAGGACCCCATACAGGATCAGCGCATCAACGGCAGGCTACGGCAATGTGGCACGGGCTCGGGGTACCTTAGCACGCGCTAACTAACCAATTTTGGCAATATTTGACGGCCACGCGCGGCAAGAAGCAGATCCAATCAGTGATAGCGCCGACAGCAGACAGAATGACAACTGACAGATGGCATCAGTCAGTGACGACAGCGCTTAGCGAGAAGCCTGATGATCTATCAAAAACTGACGGACAGCTTGGCGTTTGACCTTGGCGTCTGACACCGCTTAGCACCTCGATCTGGCGCCTGACATCGCTTAGGTGCTCTGACAAACAGAAGGGTGATGGATTGATGGTTTAGCTTCGCGATCTGTCGCCTGGCGTCGCTAAGGCTCTTGAATGGACGGTAGGGATCTGAAACTGTTGGAGCTACCCCTATAAAATTTTCTAGTTTACTGCACTTTGACGTCATTGGCCACTGGCGACGGTGAACTCATTGTAGTATAAAAGTACTTACCAACTTGTACATCAAACAACAGACCAGAGTTTCCTGCTCCCCTTTCTTCAGTCTCCCTTACGCTCAAGATCTCATTTACGGTCGGCAACGTTGAACTTATCGGCAGTTGCAGACGCTCGCCAACACTCGAAACACTGGCGCCTTGCAACTACGGCAGGCATTTATGACGCTTAGACTTCGCTAAGCTTACTGTGTTCTTGCCATTGATATTGCCATGTGCACTTACCACTTCTTCTTAGGCGCTTTACCTTAGCGCTTTACACTTGCCGACCCCCTTACTGACTTTTCCCCATTTTCATAGGCGCGTTCTCTGGGACCTGCCCGGGACTCCCCACATCACTTATAGCGCGCCCAACGCAAGCTTTTGGTACGGTAACACTATTGTTATATTTGTTACTGACCAAACTCTGGGCATCATCAAATTGGAGCCCACCGCGAGGGATCTCTAGGGCAGAATTCTGCCAGAAACCCGTCTCCAGCATAGGCGCCGCCTGCTAGAGCAGTCGGCAGAAGGCATAGCTCCTTCCCGTCCATCAACTCCACAACCACCTGGTGCCTTACCGGGTCTCTCTCTCACACAGGAACTACAGAACGCCACTGTAGACGCATTTCCTGATCTCTTCCCGCATTCCCTCGATTATAGTGCCAACGACCCCTTAGCGTCGCCATTTACCGTACCGCAACCAGTTACCCCCATCACTCCTCTAACACTGCTTTCTCAACTCGCCATTTCTCTTACCCCGTCACCAATACCTAGAACTCCTTCCCCACCTCCGCTAACCAAACTCGCTACCACCGTCGCTATGGAACAACAAGTCCAGCGCATGCCGCCACGTAACCACTTCTCAGCACCGAAATGGGACGAGTCCAAGCCATGGGAGCTCTCCCAGTATTTCAAAGAATTAGAGTATTTATTCAGGGATTGTGGCATTACCGACCACACGCAGATGAAGGAGTACGCGGCAAGGTACGTGTCGTATGACACGGCAGAGACGTGGACGGGCCTTGCCGAGTTTACCACCTTTGTTCCTGCCGCCCCACCCATTCCAGCCCAAGGCGCTTTGTATGAAGGCTGGAAGACGGCAGTAATCCAGTTGTACCCTGGCGCAGAAGAGGCTACCCGATACTTGGTAAACGAGTTGCAGAAACTAGTACAGGAATCTTTTGACAACGGCACATCTTCACTTGGGGCGTTCTCTACATATTACCGTGAGTTCCAGAAAATTGCTAGGTGGCTTCTGCAGAACAGCAAGCTCTATATTAACGAGGAACGTCGCCTATTCCAGCAAGGCATCCTGACTTCACTGTGGACTCGTATTGCCCATCACCTAGAAATTGTTCATCAGACCCATCACCCTGACGAGCCCTATAACGTTGCCGACGTCTTTGAAGCCGGTAAATGGGTTCTCAAGGAAACGGACACTGGCATTGGTATACCACGCGCTAGGACAAGCCCACCACCTGAGCGAACCAACAGTATCATTCCCATCCTGCCTCCTGTTGCTGACTTCGTTAAGAAGGAGGATCTCAACGCTGCTGTTACTGCTGCTGTCGCTTCCGCCATGACTCATATTGAAACTATGATTACCACCAATCTCGCTAACCGACCCGCTAATGTACCTGCGTCTGGCCCTTGCCACTTCTGTGGGGAAATTGGACATACTATGACTAGAGGACGCTGCGCTACCCTCGAAAATTATATTCGGCAAGGAAGAATTCGAAGGGCTATTGACGGCAAGATAGTCCTCACCACTGGCGCCACCATCCCCAACTACCCGGACAAGAAGTCCTTCCAGGAGCGGGTTGATGAATGGCATAGGCGCAACCCAGGACAAATCGTTACCGGCACGCTTTCTGGCAATGCCAACCCTGATCCTGAACAGGCGACCCAACAGCAAATGATCCATGAGGTCTTACACTTCGACAGCGTTGGCGACCACCCTACTTTCTCGTGAGAAGAATGTATCGCCAAGCTACAACAGGAGCTAGATTCGCTCAAGAATCAGGTCTTTGATGGGGTTGAAGTTAAGCAGCCTAAACAACCTCTTAAAGGATACAAGCCAATGCCTCCTGCTAGCAAGTTACCGACTCCTACTCCTGCCGCTCCACCAGCTACCACTCCAGAACCATCGTCGACCGCCGCCACTCCTGAACTGCCCTTGCTGCCTCTCCATTCCTACTCAGGGATTCCCGACCGTTATCATGCTCCCACACAATGAAACTTTGCCGCTCCCGAGAAACGTCCTGAGGGTGGCTACCGACCTACTGTGCCAATTTTTGACATAGAGAAATCTAACCACGTCTTTAACTGCATCATGAAAACCGCCGTCACCTTGTCAGTAGAAGAACTTTGTAGTATTGCTCCCGACGTCCGCAACCAAGTCAAGACGGCAGTTACTCCTCAACGACCCTTGGCGACAACCGTTGCTGAGGTTGAGGACCTCGACGACGCGCTCCCTGGTTTTTCCGTTACTGTCGACTCTTTGGACACTGAAGACTCTCCTGCTGACACCATCGCTAACGCCACCTCTGTGGACCCAGTGGAGACCTATCTTAGGTCAGTAGACCATGGAGAAGACCCAGCAATTCTTACCGTTGCTCAAGAATCGCACGCTATCCGCTCAGTAGCGCTAACTGTCGACAATAAGCACGAAGTAGAGGCGATTGTGGATAGCGGATCTCAAATCATTTCTATGGCAGCAGAAGTCGCTAACGATTTGGGTCTCATTTATGACCCTACAGTGATACTAAACATGCAGAGCGCTAATGGTACGGTGGACAGATCCCTAGGCCTTGCCAAGAATGTGCCGTGCACCCTTGGCGACATTACGTTTTATCTCCAGATACACATCTTATGATCCCCGGCATACGATTTACTTCTCAGCAGACCCTTCAACGTCTTGGCGCGATCTGTCATCAAGACTGTTACCGACGACAAAACGACTTTAACAATTAGCGACCCCAATTCCGGAATCCGACAAACGGTGCCAACGTTCCCTAGGGGACAACAAAAAGGTGCCCACGCTAAGCCCCCGGAGTTTACCGACCAACACGCCAACGAGCCTCCCCACCGGTGTTTTCACAGACCATCGAGGAGGTGATTGGCGACAATCACGGAGATGTGGCGCTAACGCTGGAATATGACCATTCTACTGGTCTTGTAAATGTTATGTCTACTGCTTTTCTTGACGAAGATGTTTTAACTACTTTACCCAATACCGACGCAGAGCTTTCCCAGAAAAATCAAAACATTACCGACTCTTCTCTTGCCTACTTATACCTTACCGCTTCCGAATCCTTTCAAAATATTGTGTCTACCAATACATATCTCACTACCCTTCCCGGAGCCTTGTCTCCTGCCGTTCTTGGACTTGCCGCCCCTTAGGCTACAGTTCCCCTTTCCACCTCTGTATATAACCAAGCTAACGCTCCCAAAAGGAAAGGGGTTCAAGTCAAAAAGAAATATAAGCCAGTTGCGCTTAAAACAAAGCCCGTTGCTACGCACTCTCCCAAGACCTTTAGAATCAAGCGCCAGATCATTGGCGACCCTCTTGCCAACATGCCAACCTTATCACCAAATCCGCCACCCTTTCAGCCCACGGGACGTTTTACCACGGAACGCCAACAACTGCAAAGGAGCATGACACAGGATTTTTAACCAAAGATGAGTTGAATGTCCTTACCGATCTCGTCGTTAAGCAAGATAAAGCCTTCGCTTGGGAGGACTCGGAACGCGGCAGTCTACGTACAGATTTCTTCCCGCCTGTTGTAATCCTGACCATTCCTCATGTGCCATGGACTGAGCACAACCGACCGCTACCGCCTGGGATCGAAGCCAAAGTCTGCCAAATTATTAGGACCAAGATACAGGCTGGCGTCTACGAGCTCTCCAATAGTTCTTACCGCTCCCGTTGGTTTTGTGTCCTCAAAAAGAACGGCAATCTACGCATAGTTCATAGTCTCGAGCCGCTAAATAGAGTTACAATACGACACTCTGGCATGCCACCTTTCCCTGATCACGTTGCTGAGTCCTTTGCCGGGCGCATTTGTGGCGCCACCCTTGACCTCTACGTTGGCTATGATGAACGCTGATGACACCAACTGTGGTTGGGTGCGCTGGACATATACGCAGTACAACGCCGTTTCCAGCGCCTGGCGTACGGGTTTATGAGGAGTCCCAGCAGGGTCCCGGTGTGCTCGAGCAGAGGTGATAGGGCGATGCGCTAGACGATAGCGCCTCAGGTGCTACCTAACAAGTGGTAAGTGTCGTAGTTTAGGAGAAGTTATAGAGAATAAGATGAATAGCGCAGCGTAGCATGCCCGTAGGTGGCACCGTAAACGATGAAGACGAGATAGACGAAGCTAGCGCCAAACTTGGTGACAAAGTCAGGCAATGCTAGTGCGATTTGAACGCTAAGTGTAACTGGGTGCTCAAGAGGTTACGATTCGTTGTTATATACATGGCAAGTAGCTAGTTTTTATACTATGTGCTACGGTATTTCCAAAATAAGTCCATTGACGGCGCTACCAATTAGCGCCTCTCTTTGTGACTGTAGCTAACGGCCACCTGTCAACGGCGACCTGCAGCACATGGGTGATGGTGACCAACGGCGACTCTAAAACTACTTAGAAGTGGTACGAGTTTGCTCACTTTTTGATGTAATTTAATTGGCCATGCCATTCCGGGGTATGGTCAGGGAATCCTCGACAGACACTGTGAGCGCTAATTCCGGCGCTAAACATTGTACCATCTTTTGATAGATTTAATTGTCGGGTCTGCGTGTATCCTGTCTCGTCGTCATTGATTCCCTTAGACTTCTGATTGAGGTGCCTCGGTGATTGACAGCGCCAGTTGCTAACTCCTTTCAGTACTGATCAGGGTTTGGTCAGAGTCACCTCCCGCCATTGTGCTAGCGCTATGAGTTCTGGGCCTTCTTGGTCTTCAAAGTAACTGAGTGGAGGGCGCTGAGGGGCTGATACTGGTGATTGAGATGAATGGATAAGTCTTGCCATAGAGCACCCATGCTAGGGCAGCTCTGTACCCAAGGCTGGTCGCTAGAGTCTCTAGTGTGTCAAGTGTTGGTCGGCCTATAATGTCCCTTGATGCGCTCAGTCCGAGTAGAAGCCTATCAACGCCTAATAAATCCTTCTTCCCGGGATCTCACTACTTTTCAAACTCCGTTTGGCGTCTTGCACCTAGTTACTTTGCCGATGGGTTGGACAAACTCAGTCCCCATATTCCATGACGACATCACTTTCATCCTCCAACCTGAGATACCGCATAATGTCCTTAGCTTCATTGATGACATTGGCGTCAAAGGCCCCAAAGACTGGCGACTCGTAAACGGCTTACCGGCGACCCATCCTGAGAACTCCAACATCCGCTTAGCGCTATGGGAGTTTTTCCAGCTACTCAACTGAGTTCTCCAACGTATGAAGTATAGCGGGGGAACCTTTAGCGGCCACAAACTCCTCCTTTGCGCGCCAAGGTTCAAAATACTTGGTCACATCTGCACTCCAGACGGTCGCATTCCCGACGAGTCTTGCTTAGCACTTCTGGAGCGATGGGGTCCTTGCCGTGACTTATCTGAAGTTTGCGCCTTTCTTGGTACCGTTGGCATTCTTAGGATATTCGTCAAGAATTTTGCCCATCGCACACACGCCCTTAACCGACTCACCCGTGCCAATGAACCCTTCGAATTTGGGCCAGACCAGGTCACAGCACAACGAGACCTAGTAAAAGCTCTACAAGACGCCAAGCCCCTAGTTCCAATCGACTATAGCTCTGCCGACCCTGTTATCTTAGCGGTGGATACCTCGTACATTGCCGTTGGCTACTTCTTGTGCCAGTGCCTTAGCGACAATCGGAAACAGCGACGCTACAACCGCTTTGGGTCTATCACGCTAAACGACAGAGAGTCTCGCTACAGTCAGCCTAAGCTAGAGCTCTATGGACTCTTCAAAGCCTTCCAGTCGCTAAAGATGTATTTGATTGGCGTACAGAACCTTATCGTTGAAGTCGACGCTAGGTACATCAAAGGCATGCTGCAGAATCCCGACATCCAGCCATCCGCTAGCATGAACCGTTGGGTGGTTGCTATTCTTATGTTTCACTTTGAGTTGGTACACGTCAAGAGCTCTTTCCATGGACCAGATGGACTCTCTAGGCGACCATGGCAACCTGGCAACCCGGCAGTGGATCCGCAAGCTGATAGCGATTTCGAGGACTGGATCGACAGATTACATGGTTTTGTGCACCTTATACAACAGCCAATCCCCCTACTACGATGGCAACAACCTGCTAGTATCCTTCTACATCCCATTGTCCCTTACCACCCTGAGACCTTTAGCGCACCCCTCACATTCTATACGGCAAGCATCTTCGAACAAGACTTGTCTCCCGTAAAAGTTGTACAAGAACCACATCCGCTAAGAGAAGACAGCAGAAACCTGACCTACGATGCCATTCCCCAATCCGCCAAGGCAAAGGCAGAAGACAGTCGTCTGTTAATAGTTGAACAATGGATACAAGACCTTAAGCGACCCACCGGCCTTACCAACAAACAGTACGCGACCTTTATCCGATATGCCACACATTTCTTCTTTACCGACAACCGTCTTTGGCGACGAAATTGAGATGGTGCTCACAAGCTGATCATCAAGCCAGACAGTCACTTACGAGTCCTGCGTGCCATGCATGATGAACTAGGACATAGAGGTCTGTATGCTACCCGAGCCTCTCTGTTAGAACTATTCTGGTGGCCACACGCTAGTGCCGACATCGCCTGGTACATTAGGACTTGCCACCTCTGCCAAATTCAACAGACACGCCAAGTGCTTGTCCCACCAACTGTTGCAACGCCAGCTCCCCTCTTCAGCAAAATCTACGTCGATACCATGCACATGCCCAAATCTGGTCGCTACAAGTACATCATTCAAAGTCGTTGCTCGCTAATCCACTGGCCTGAATTTCGAATGCTTCAGAGAGAAAATATGGAGGCGGTCGCCAAGTGGCTATTTGAAGACGTCATTTGCCATTGGGGAGCGCTAAGAGAAATCGTCACAGATAACGGTGCGCCAATTATCAAAGCGCTAACATATCTCGCCAAGAAATACAACATTCATCACATTCGAGTATCGGGCTACAACAAACGCGCCAATGGCTTGGTAGAGAGACCACACTTTGACGTTCGGCAAGCGCTCTTCAAGGCAGTTGATAGTGACGAGTCTCGTTGGAGTGAAGCGACATATTCAGTATTTTGGTCGGAAAGAGTTACCATTCATAAGCGCATGGGTTGTTCTCCCTATTATGCAGCTACTGGCACCCATCCGTTACTCCCTGCCGACATTATAGAAGTGACCTACCTTCAGCCAGCACCCAACAGTATCTTAGCGACTACTGATCTGATCGCCAGACGAGCTATTGATCTCCAGTGAAGGAAAGAAGATTTAGAGCGACTCCACGAGGTAGTCTTTAGCGCCCGTCACCTAGCAGCCCTACGATTCAAAACCGAGCATAGCGCTACTATCAAAGATTATAACTTCCCGAGAGGAGCGCTAGTGCTTATGTGCAACTCCAAAATTGAAACCTCATACAACAAAAAAATGCGCCCACGCTATTTGGGACCTTTGGTAGTTATTTCTCGTAACCGTGGAGGCGCTTACGTGCTCTGTGAATTAGACGGTTCAGTACTACATCGACCTGTTGCCGCCTTTCGCCTATTGCCATATCTCGCCAGAGAACACATTGACTTGCTGCTTGAAGCGCTAGATATCGACACCACCAAGCTTAGGGAACTTGAAGAAACAGAATTATTGGACGATGATGATTTGCCGACTCTGGTTGAAGAAGAAGAAAATGATTAGAAAAGACTATATATTGATGAGCTCCCTTTTTCTATTACTTATTTTACTTATCTTTCTGCCGATACTTACTGTACTATATCCCACAGACAATTCTTTACATAGTCAAGTCACAGCACTAGCATGTCGCCAACGCTTAGCGCTCTGCGCAACTCTTGCCAAGGGTTTTTTGCTATGATGATTTACTGAGCGTTCCCCTTTTCCTCAAAAATTTGTCTAAGTCCCACACCTACTCCTCCTCTTGCTAAAACCTACCTTAGAATACTTGCCGCTTGCTTTCTCTGTGCTTTACTTTCTTTGCTCTATGCTGTTGCGCTAACTCAGAATATGAGACTTATCGGTCCACTCGGCAAGGAGGCGGCAAAAACATTTATAGAACAAGACGGCAAAGGAAATATATATATACATAAATGGCCTATCTACGCTAAGGTCTGTTTACTCGCTAACATCGTCCATTGAAAGGGAGTCGTCAGTAATGGGCAAGGAGGAATCGCGAAGGGGAAGCAGGTCGCCCGGCAAGATATTATTGGCGGTTTGCCAATCCATGGCGGCTTGGCAATCGTCCTGGTAGTCGCGAAGAACGTGAAGGCTACGACCAAGGTTGGAGTAGTGCAACCTTAGCGCCATTAGCTGCCCTCAGACTCGCTCCCGCTCTTGCCCCATTGCTGCCTCCATCGTTGCCGCCCTCCTCGAGAACCTCTCCAGCATCTCCTGCGGGTTAAGCACCACCACTGGGTACACGAGGTCTTGTCCCAGCCAGTTGAAAGCGTCGCCAGTGACCGTTGGCTGTGGCTGGGGAGTCCAGGCAGAGTTTATCCTGGCGACGACAGGTTGCCTAGGCTCCAGGCCGGCAACGTCCTTGGGGTCTGATACTTCCCAAGGGGCAACGCTACTGTAGGGAGGCAGCCAGCGCCACTCAGGCTCCTCCCTGGTAACTCCAACTGCTCCCTCCCCTTCGCCTGCCACCACCTTGTCGCCTTCCCGTTGCATCGCCAGGGTTTCTTCTTCACCCTCGGCGTCCTCATCCCCTCCCATTGCCACCCCCTCTGCCTTCTCCTCCTCCCCCATCTTGACATCTGTGGGAGCGTCTTCCTGCTCCTCTTGAGTTGCCTCCCGCTCTCCCTCCTCCTGCTCCCTGCCAAGTGAATGGGCGACAAGAGACCGCTAGGGCCAGCCTCTGTGTCACGAGGCGGGAGGCAACTGGCCACCAACGCCTTCTCCAGGTCCTCCATTTCGGTGTCCTTTGGTGCTGGCGAGGGAGAAGGTGACGACGAGACCACATGAGGGCGCTTTGCTTTGCCCTTCCCCTTGCTTGGAGAAGGGGCTTGTCGCTTTTCTGGGACCGAAGTCCCTTGGCGCTCTCCAGCGCCTCGATTGCCGACTGTTTCTGACCCATCTCCTTGGCGCGTCGGCAGCGCCAAGGAGGCATGTCCAATGGCTGCCATTCCTCCGGTGGCAACCTTCCTCTTCTGGCCCTCCTCACCAAAACAGCGCGCAAAAATGTTTTCTCAATGAGGGCATCTGGCGTGCCACCACGCTCGCGACTTTTGGCCCCATCAATAGTGCAGGTGCGCTTCAGCGTGCCCCAGTCAGGAACCAGCAGCCTTCTGGGTCGTTATCCACCCAGCACTTGTCACACTAGCGCTACAAGTCAGCAAGAGACTCCAGAAGACAGAAAAGTTACTTGCCGCTCCCCGCGCCTCCTTAAAAGCTTGCCGGGTTGCCAGGGAAACAGTCTTTTTCCCCTTCATCTCCTCCATCACGACCCCGGCCTCTTGCCCCTCATCAAGGATGGCCTCCTTGCGACGCGGCAACAGCAGTCCTTTGAGCTCCTTATTGTCAAAGCTCGATTGCGTTGGCGCCTAGAAGGATCACGGTAAATAAGGAGACTAGATTTTCCAAAGACCACTTACCGCGTATTGAGGAGCTGCCTTGCGACTCTACAGACGTTGTTAGCGACTGTCGGCAATGGCAAGCGAAATTAGCACTTACCTTACGTTTGGAAGCACCTGCCGGCTTCCTCGGCGAGCCCGACTTGCTAGCTGGCAACACTGGGCTCAAAGTGCTGCTGGCACGACCACCCTGGCTGGATCCCTCTGCTACCGACTGCCTCTTGGTGGCAGGCGCCTTCCCCGCAGCAACTTCCTCCATCTCTGCTGCCAACGCTGCCACCCTCTCTCGCTCCTCTAGCGCCCTGGTAATCTCGCGGGCGTCTTGAGAAACCTCCTCTTGTCTTGCCACGATCTCTTCCTCCACTTGCATGCGCGCTAGAGGCGCCAACACCTCTTGTTTACTGTGGGGGGACAGATCAGACCAAAGCTAAGTTAAAAGAATGGGTTAGGAATACTCACTCTGCCGCAGGTGCGCTTACCGTCATCGGCAAGGCACCGGACAGAATGTCCTCCAACTTGTCCTCGATCGTTGGGACGGGAGGAGGCGCCTGGCAACTCGATCAGCTACCGACACAGCAAGAACTGAAGATACTTACAAAACGAGCGAAAGGCGCTAGCCACTCTGCGCCACGATGATCCAGGTACCGCAACCGGCACCACTCCCAAACCTCGATTTCACAATCCCATCCCACGCCAAGAACACGCACCTCCAGCCACCGCTCGTATAACTTCATCACGGCAACGACCAAATTTATAGGTGCATCTGCGCCAACGCCATTGATCCGCTTGAGGAAATTGTTCGCCTTTTTGATATAGGCCGAGGTGGCATCTTGAGCCTCATGGGAGGGAACAGGGGGCGGAGTTGGAACATGGAAAGACATTTTATTTTAAATGAGCGCCAGGTAAATCAGGGGAAGAGAGGTGAAGTCCAAACTTATGCGCCAGGACTATAAACAAAATCTCAAGAACGCACAGACCACTTGTCACAAAAGCGGTAACGGTAGCCTTATTTGGTGACTGAGGACAGTCAATTTTTCAGTTAGGGGGAGATGATAGGACCCCATACAGGATCAGCGCATCAACGGCAGGCTACGGCAACACGGCACGGGCTCGGGGTACCTTAGCGCACGCTAACTAACCAATTTTGGCAATATTTGACGGCTGCGCATGGCAAGAAGCAGATCCAATCAGTGATAGCGCCGACGGCAGACAGAATGACAACTGACAGATGGCATCAGTCAGTGACGACAGCGCTTAGCGAGAAGCCTGATGATCTATCAAAAACTGACGGACAGCTTGGCATTTGACCTTGGCGTCTGACACCGCTTAGCGCCTCAATCTGGCACCTGACATTGCTTAGGTGCTCTGACAAACAGAAGGGTGATGGATTGATGGTTTAGCTTTGCAATCTGTCGCCTGGCGTCGCTAAGGCTCTTGAATGGACGGTAGGGATCTGAAACCGTTGGAGCTACCCCTATAAAATTTTCTAGTTTACCGCACTTTGGCGTCATTGGCCACTGGCGACGGTGAACTCATTGTAGTATAAAAGTACTTACCGACTTGTACATCGAACAACAGACCAGAGTTTCCTGCTCCCCTTTCTTCAGTCTCCCTTACGCTCAAGATCTCATTTATGGTCGGCAACGTCGAACTTATCGGCAGTTGCAGACACTCGCCAACACTCGAAACACTCACGCCTTGCAACTACAGCAGGCATTTACGACGCTTAGACTTCGCTAAGCTTACTGTGTTCTTGCCGTTGATATTGCTGTGTGCACTTACCGCTTCTTCTTAGGCGCTTTACCTTAGCGCTTTACACTTGCCGACCCCCTTACCGACTTTTCCCCATTTTCATAGGCACATTCTCTGGGACCTGCCCGGGACTCCCCACATCACTTATAGCGCGCCCAACGCAAGCTTTTGGTACGGTAACACTATTGTTATATTTGGTACTGACCAAACTCTGGGCGTCATCACCACATAGTCCGAATGGGCCGGAGCAGGATCCATGGGTGGGACAAATGAGGAAGAAGAGGCAGACGATGCAGGCCGAGGAGATAAAAACATGGAGGGAGGCCAAGATAGGACTGGGGGAGGAGAAAAAGGTGGAGTAAAGGAACCATGCTGTGCCAAAAAAGGAGGAACAGAGTGAGAATGTGGAGTACAAAAAGATGTAGGATCAGAAGAGGACATAGTGGGAGGAAAAGACACAGGAATGGAAGTGGGGACTGATGCAGACATTGACCGGCGAGAATGAAGGGAATGAGAATGTGTGTTTGAGAAATGAACCGGAGTGGGATTGTGTAGTGCATGGGGTGGTGGAACATGTGAGTCAGAAGGAGGAGGAGTTGATGTATGATGTGGATCAGGTACATAAAAATCATGCAAAGAGGACGATATATGCGGTTGATGTGAAGGAAAATGAGATGGACAGAAAGGACGATTATTTGAAACACAAGTACGAGAAGAATCAGAAGGAAAAGAGCATAGATGGGGAGGAAAATCCTGAAGGAATCTTGTTGAGGAGGCTGAAGAGCCAGATTTATGGCCTGAGGAATTGGGCCTGGGCCATGGTGGATGAGTATTCATGAAAGGATCAGACATGACAAAACAATGAAGTTGAACTCGGCAGCTCAAATGATACTAGCAACCCTAGATCAGGGCCCATAACCTGCCAGACTGGAAATAAGAGCCTATACAACAGTAAGAAACACCTCAGTGTCTGTTGTAATGAGAGTAACAACTATAGTATTATCATACCTATACAACAGTAAGAAACTATATAGGCGTTATTAAACAAAACTATAATAGAATAATGAATGATGCTTACCACCTCAGTGTTTGTCGTGATGAGAGTAACAACTGAGGTGGTAATTGCCACGTTGACACGTCATATTCATGAACCACGTGATCACAAAGTCAAACTAAAATAAATCATACAGACTTGGTCTAACAATCCTTTTGTTCAATATCTCTGACATTGGAAACTGAATTGTCTATTCCTGAGAATGCCATACTGCCTCACTTTAGTTGTGCATAAAAGTCGTCATGGGCATCCATACACTCATACTTAATATTCATATTAGCCATAAGACACAATTGCCTTTTGGTAAAATCGTGGTTGTCAAATGCTGTGCTCCATAAATCATACTTGTTTTTTAAATCAGCACCTGAACACCAAGGCTTGAATAAGGTAAGCATTGTAATGCAGTATTCGTCTCTATCCTCTTTATCATGCCTTGGAATAGTAGAACCTATGAAATTGGGCATGTGCTTCTGCCCTGACAGATACACAATAGTAGCATGAGAGTCCAACAAAGAATGATCGTCTGTAAAGTTGACGGTCAGTGTGTTGGCCGGTTTAGACTTGGAACTTTTGTTTCCTCTATGAGTGGATTTTACTTGTTTGCATCTAGAAGCCCATTTGTACAATATTATGTTGTGCAATTCTATGCCATGGTATATGTAGTCAAACACAGGAGATAGTCCCACCACTTGGCCTTTCTTTCTAATGATCGCTATTTTGTCAGATCCGTATGAACTGTCTTGGCTAATCTTCAGGCCAAGCACATTTGACCTTGCAGATGAAGCTGGGCCAATAAAGATTGGTGAATTTATGGTCGGTGTAATGATTGGAGTTACCAAGAAGGTACATACATATCATTAGAGAACCCATTTCTGACTTTGCACTCATTATATTGGCCATTTTTGTTATGAGAGACCTTGCTTTTTCTTGCTGTGGGAGAGGTCCATTAACAATATCTTGGTATTTTACTTCCATCCTTCTTATATGATATATGGCAGGTATGCATATTTGACCTAAATACAATGTCATCTACAGTGTTATGGAACTGAGTCCACCAATTAGACGTCTCCTCGCATCCAATACACTTCTGGAACGGTGCCTGAGGGTCAGATTGACCAGCATCAGGGATACTGTCTGTAGAAGCATCACGGGCTGTTGGTACTGGAAGTCTGTTGATTGAAGTTTCTTGTTTACTCTGACACAAATAATCGGGAGGAGGGGGCTGAGACATTGTCCATGTAGGATCAATACATTCTGGCATCTTCTTGGATTTTTCAATGTTATCTATTACTTGGTCCATTGTCTCTGTAAGGAAGTTGCTGGTGAAAGCAGATTCCAGATATTCTACTAGGGCCTTCTGAAAGTCAAATAAGGAGTCTATGATTTTCTGACAAGCTTCCTCAGGTGATAGACTTCCACAAAGCCAAAGAAGCATATGCAGATGCAAGGTAAGTCTACCTTGCTGCTTGACTGTCCCATAGTATGCAGACGTGTGATCATACAAGCCTTTGTCTTCAGTATCAACACCCAATACATGCTTTATGAAAGCAGACACCATAAAATGAAAAAATCTGGCCCCTGCAACAGGATTACATGCAATAAGTTGATATGCAGTGTTAGAATGTAACAATACATCAGGTTCAAACTTTATATTATTACCAGCATAGTACAGACATATAGGATGTCTGATGTCTACAGGTGACAACGTTATAAACCAAGAAGGTGTGTCTTTGTCAATCACTAATGATCATATCTCGTTCCTCATATCCTTTTTTGTTATTGGAGATCTGTTGATCCAGCCTGACACAGCATCAACATCTTCAATAACTTTAAAACATTTCTGTTCCTTCTGGTTTATGGGCTTAATAATCTCGCCTTTGGCCATATAATCAGCCATACTTCTAAGTAATTCCACATCAAGACTTGCTATGCATTCAGCAATATGAGCAAAGTCATTTCTTTCAATCACCAGAAAGCTCTCTGTAGTTGCAGCTCTGATCTGCTCATGACTGAATGCCACAAAGGGAAAGCCAGTATCTCTCTGGAACTGCTTATTGTAATATATAAGCAGATTGTCTTTGTGAACCTTAACAGAGACATAGCCTTTTATACAACCTGGACCCCCAAAGCCATATGGAAACAACTAAAGAAACATTTGGAAATAAACAGTTGCATCCTTCATCCAATTAACTAGATAGGATGAATGTCAAACTAGCAGTGCTTTGCCATTGGAGTGCCAGTGCTTCAAAGCAATGCCTTTAAGCTTATTTTTTGTTTTTGCTGATAGGCTCTTGCCTATCAGTCCATGCATGACAAAAGTACAATCACTGGCTGATACTCCATTGTCTTCATCAACTTTGTAAACAGCAGAGTCAACTGTTCTGTTTTCCTCCAGAGACTCTTTGTAAACGACCTTTACAGATGGTGTATCTTTTAGATAGTTGTTAAAATTGCTATCACATATTTCAATGTCCATATAAGCAGAATAATTAAGCTTGAGCCATTCCAATGCCTGCTTCACAGCGTTTCAGTGAACAAGCAAAGGCAATTGTTTGAGATCTTCCCCAGTAGGCTGACAAGGCCCTTTAAATAGAATAGCTAAAACATCATCTATGTCAGTCCTCAGAGGAGGCAGTACATGGTAAACCTTTTCAACGGGAGATTCAAAAGCAATCAAATATGTGTTTATTTTGCTGAGACCTGAGGATGACACATGTGTGAAACAGAGAGATTTGCGTACTTTGGTGACAAGGAGCTGTTCAACCTAATTTAAATGGGATAAAACAACTAGAACAGCACCAATCCAAAAACCATTTGCAAATGCATACTTAGGAACTTTGCCCTTCAACAATGGGATCCTGCACTCTGAACAGACAGAATTGCATCTATGATCCAACACTGGGCCTCTTATTTCTCTCACAGATTCCATTTCTGAATACCTCTCCACTCTGGTAACTTCTTTGGTGGATAACACACTGAGAAACTCTTTCATACTTTTTAGAGTTTGCATATCCTTAACTGGGTGCAGCAAACCACAAACAGTGCAACTACTTTCTTCTAATTGCGCTGGACCTGTTTTGTTGCTAAAGTTGCATATGATTTGAGTAGTTAGGCTTGGTGTAAGAGGTGCAGAAGGAAATTTGGGCTTGTCAGGGCCCTGAATATCTGCCTCAAGAACAACTTCATGCTTTTGATTATGCACTACAGAGTGTCTCAGCATGTTTCTTGCTTGTGAACTGAGATCAGCCGTCAATACAGTAGACCAACTAACACATTTCAAGCAATTGTGAGAATTAAACAAATCACTTGGATATAACACTCTAAAATGCTGAGGCAGCACAATCCTATGTATACACGCTACAGATCATAGCTGCTTCAATGTGAGATGTTGTGAAAGGGTAGACAAAGGCAGCCTAGCATGCACATATCCTGCAGCAATCAGGTATGACAGCAAACCTATATCATCTGCATGATTGATGAATTTGAATACGTGTCGCAGATTGTGTTTGCCCTGGCTTGTGTTGATGTACATATCTACTTGTGCAAAGAAGAATGCATAGGTTTTACCACTGCCTATAGATCGCCTGAGGACACATTTAAGTTTACAAAGCAATTTTTGATGTCCAAGGGACTTGCATGCAGACAATCAACCACTCCTACAGAAAGCTCTAGACATAAATAAATGCAAATATCCTAATATTCTAAGTCCAGGTACCACAAACAAATTTACTGCAGAAAAAGTTGAGCTAATAACAATGTGTTGATCCAAACAAGGCCACATATCAGACAAATGGTATCCATGCAGTAAAATTTCAACAGCAAACGTAACATTACATACATTGTTCCTTATCATGTGGTTACACAATATAGGACCTAGATGGCATCAGCGCAGGCATGCTAGAAAATCGTGATGAGATATGAGGGATCACATCACAAAAAGTTGCATTATCCTGCATTGTTTGAACATCGCCAGAACAGTCGAAAACCTACAATAATATAACCAGGGCATATAGAACTGACAAAAAACATAGTATCAATCAGGTATGTTGACCCTAAAAAAGGAAAATACCCAATATGTGTGTGTCCTATTGCCCATGGAGTCTTGAATTGCAAGGTATGTGCACTGATTTGTGCACATATCAAACCATATAGTAATATGCTATTCTGTATAGGTATGATAGCATTGTTCAGTATCACAGATTGAGCATTGCTCAGTATCATAGATCAAGCATTGCTCAGTGTTCGACAGAACACATAGGTATTAAGAGCATGCAGGTTGAACTATTGTAGACTCCCTGTCGACTATACATAAGATATGTCGCACCAAATTAGATATGTGCATACCTTGTAAACGATGCATATTTAAAAACAATGAGCAATATATGGACTAATAGCCAGGCACTGTATATAGACAATCTCATTGTTGAAATCAATTTATGAGTACAAAACAGGTTATATATGAAGCAACTATCACTATAGTCATCTGATCTAACATTATATCATAGCTTGAAACCATCAATGGAGCAATAGCTTATATAAACCATATCTAGTAGCAGCTTATATAAACCATTGCTGGAGCAACAGCTTATATAAACCACTGCAAGAGCAACAGCTTACATAAACTATTGCTGGAGCAATGGCTTACATAAACCACTGCTAGAGCAACAGCTTACATAAACCACCACTGGAGCAACAGCTTGCATAAGCTACTGCTAGAGCGACAGCTTATATAAACTACTATTAGAGCAACAGCTCACATAAACTACTGCTAGAGTGACAGCTTACATAAACAAGCATTAACACAGTAAATATAACGCAATGAAAGATTCAAAGCACATTAGAAGTACAATTAAATCCAGTGAGGTAACAAACTATTTATACATAGATTTGCCAAAAAAAAGAAAATTCACGCAGTGAACAAATAGTCAAACAAACAATGGCTCAATAAAAAGTCTATATCAAGACTATCAAAACAATGCAACACAAAAACGACTGCTAAAAGTAACAAGTAAACGTCCAATGGCTAGATAGCTAAGATTATAACTGAGGTCACAATACACCTGTCTGCACTGTGCCTCCCATGCAAAAGGTCGCTGAATGCCATTTTTTTTTTTTGGCACAGTCAACCAACAAGAACAAAGGAGCGGTAAAAGCAGGAACTACTTATGCCTCTTGGACTTGGCCTTTCCCTTGATGGCACCAGCATGGTCCACCATAAAAGCAGGTTCAACAAGACACATCATGTAAGTAGAGTCGTGAAATACAATGACAAATAGCAAGTTTAAGGTGAGATACCTGAAAAACATGAGAACATATTCAAATACAACGAACACCAATGTACTTGTGACCACTGGACTCATACCAGTTGGCACTAAAACCAATACTGATGACAGAACTTTCCAAAACCTCAACATTGTTGTTTTTGTATAGACGCCAAGAAGGAAGAGAATCAAAGTCACTGGGTGTAAAATGGAATGGTTGACCAGTTTCTACCCTGCCATCATATACAGGTACTGAGAAAATGTTAGAACACCATCTGGAAATGAGCATAACAAGAACCTTTTTGATCAAACTCAACAACCAGCTTATACAGATCGGCAACCCTAGCTGATTTGAACACAGGAGCATCCATCACAATAAACATTGAGTTACTCTTTATACCAAAGGGCCTCTTAGACTTGAGAGTTGCATACCCACCGTCTGAAGTCACATCAAATGCAGAACCAACAAAACAACAAAACACAACTCACCAACATTGTATGTAGGGGTTTTATCCTCACCTCGAGTAACAAATGCCACACCATTACCAGAAAGAGTACCTCAAACACCGTCTGGGAGGTTGAAAACACAACACAAAATAGCAAACTGGCAAAGAGACTCCTGATGGAATTCAACAATCTTGATACAATGCTGACCATACTTATCAGACAGACTCCCAACAAGAACAGAACTGTCAAATAAATGTGAGGCAGTTACCACTTCAGAGATAATACAGACACAGAAGGGATCCGTCAAATCCCAAAGAGCCAATTGCTGCTTTGGGGTGTTGAGTTGGACAGGGTCAGTCCTGGCCAAGTTAACATAGAAGGTGTGACGATTGAATAAAAGAGAAGACAACAACAAACTATTAAAAAAGTCATACATAAAAACAGAAAAAAATACAAAACAAGAAGCAAAACGCATGTCCAATTGTCTTCATTCATATGCTCAGCAACAACACCAATGCACGCATAATGGATTTTACCATCACTGTTCATTTTATCATATCCAAAAGGCTGGATTATGAGTTGTTTCCTGATGACAAGTTGAATAACTGCAAGCAAAATAGTAGATGTTGGTCCATACTTAAGGAATGGCAGTCCTTGATAAGTCAACACCATAAACTTTTCTTGGATAGAAGGCTGCATGACCACATCCACTGCAAGCTCTTCTGCAGGATTGAGACAAGAATCAATGTTGCAGCAAGACATCAACAAATGAGGTACAGAGATAAAGAGAAAAAAATAAAATAAATATACAGTTCAACAGCATCTGAGCAGACAATCAAAAGTAGAGCAGCCAAAGCAGACAAAATGGGGACAGAAGGCACAGGAGACTCGCCATCTTCTGACAATCCATAATCAGAAGCAGAACTATCATTGATAATAAAGTCCGATAGCATGTCACTATTATTGTCTGCAACATCCCAATTGTTGACGTTATCATCACCCGCCACAACAACAAGAGGCTTCTTAACAAGCAGTCTAGGTATGGGCCGCTTAGCAATCCTATACCAAAGCGAAAAAAACAAAATAAGCACAAGCAAATTACAGAAGAAACAATCCACACTGACACAACAGGCAAGTCATCATTGTCATTGTCAGACAATTCAACAAGTTTTTTTGGTGCAAATTTATCATCCAAATTTGGACTAGAAGCCTTGGCCACAGCTCCAGCATGCGACCTTTTAGGGCTTGACTGGCTTGCAAACAAAGCCTTCTCTGTCATGGTACAGGAGCACCTTAAGAATGCAAAACATAAGACAAACCACGCATGAACATAAACAAATCAGAAATCATGTACACAGCATGACCACTTGACAAGGTTGCATCTTCAGCAGTCAATCCAGCCATAGCCTGACTACATAGCAGCAGTCAAGCAAAGTAACAAGGAAAACAGAGATACAAACATGACAGGTGTATCAATGGACAGAATGGACACAGCCCTCTTTTTCTTGGGCGATGGCATGGCAGGAACACTAACAGAACTGACACCAAGACATTAAGTAAAACAATAGTCACAAATACAACAAGTAACACACAAATCCATCATGCAAGGCAGAAACCTTTTGCTTAGACAGCGACCTGCCATCAATAGATCTAAAGAACATTAGCACTACAGATTACAACACAAAAAGAGTACTTATCTAGCAGATGGTTTGCCTGTTTCAGATCCAGAAGCTGTCGTCGCAAAAACGCTATTGAATATGCTACAATAAGCAAATTAGCAAGACCAACCAGAACTGAAAGAGCTGTACACACGCTTGCAACCTATCTGCACTTCTGCACCGAGGATAACAAGTTTTTTTTTTAAAAAAAAAATCAAAGACACCAATATAAAATACAGATGGTCTTGAGTTGGTCAACAAGTGTCTGAGCCTTATTCTCTTCAGACTTTATCTTGCAAGGAGGCATGGGTTTGTATGGTGACACAAAACACACAGAGAAAAAAGAGGAGGTGGCAAGGGGATTATCAAGGACAGTGGACAAAGGACACTTACAGTGGCTCAAAAAACTGTCCCAATGTTTTATACTTTTTCAAAGATGACATTTGCATGATGGATGAGAAGTGTCTAAAATCCTGATTAAATCATGGAAGGTACTATGACATCGTAGCTACAAAATGAATCTAGGTTTATGTAATTGAGATCAAAACTGATGGAGCAATGGTCATTTTAAAATATTCACTCATTGGGACAGTTTTTTGAGCATCTCTAATTTTTCAGGTTTATCTCTATTTTACTCAGAAATAAAGAGTAAGTTGCATGTGGAAAGATAAACAAAGTCATGTGACTATGTTTAGATATATTTGGGAGTAGTTCAAGCTGGTTGAACCACATCTTGACNNNTCCGCTGACGACGGGGGCCTCCGGAGCAAGCGGGTCCTTACTAGGCGGACTCGAAGTCTACGGAGAGTCTCCGGGTGAGTTCCGGAGTTTTGGGTAGGGCGCGGGGTGACTACGGAGCGCTGGAGTTTGTAGGAGGGGGTAGAGCAGGATCCCGGGCTAAGTCCAGAATACAGGGCAGAAGTGGGCGGAGCCTTGCTAGGGCAGAGGGGTGATCGGAGAAAGAGACTGAGACCGGGAGACTGAGACTAGAACCGGGAGACTAAGTTAGAATTGAAGTGAGACTTTTAAAGACCGGGAGACTTGAGAGAGTAAGACAGATAGATTGAGACAAGTATGAAATAGACAAGAGAGTATAGAGACGAGTTATAGCAATATCAAGACTACCGTAACGTACTACAAGCTGCGGGTTAAGTACCAGGTGCCGGATGAGTTCCGGGCCCCCTGGGCAAGGTCCATACCCCTCCTCCATGTGGTGCATCCCGTGCGGTGTATTGTCCGGGTATCAGTCCTCTGCGGTCATGTGGTCCCAGGGGGCGTAGATGGGTTGCGGTGTATTGTCCAGGTTCGGGAGTGGCGCCAGGAGGGCGGTGTCAAGTGGGGACGGCCCCCGGCATGATCGATTGAGGCTTGGGACGGCGTCCGGGGCACTTGGCACGTTGGCGGGGCTTCGGGCCTTATCCGGGGGTTGGGCGTCGGGTTGGGCCGGGTCGGTCTTGGTCGGGGTGGCATCGGATCTAGTCGGTCTTGTCCCGATGTGTTCCGGGGACACGCTGGGGGGTTGGGTTTCAAAGGAGGGGTTGTTCCAGGCAGGGCTTACTGGGGCTCGGGGTGGCGTAGGTGTGGCTCGTGACAGTTGTGATGCCCTACCCTGTTGACTTAGACCAGCTGGTGCAGTACGTGCTGGTCTTTGGTTGACCCGGGCTGGAGAATACGTATCAGGGCATCGCGGTGGATCACACCTACCGCATGCATTGGCGGACCCTCTTTGGGTTCACCTTATGTTGAGCTCTATGTGCTAACAGTGCAGCCAAGCCCATGATCGTGCAGCGCATGACCCTTGTCGTGGCCTGTCCAGGGCTGTATCGAGAGGTGATTGCCTCGTATGATGCCATGTTCCCTGAGCAGCCATTTGAGCCCCAGCATGGGCCGAAGCTCAAAATTCACCAAGTTCACATGCCCAACGACCAGGCACGGAACTTCTCCAATGACGATGCGTTACACGTCCTTCTACACAACCGGATTCTGCTGGAATGGGTAGACCACACCTACACTTACGGTGTAGTCTTCCTGGAACAGCAGTTCCATTCCCCCACGATGTCCATGGACATCTTCAAACAGGTCGACAACGAGCACATGGAGCGCCTTTCCAAGTATGGCACCCTGGCCGCAATTCTGCAATAGGATGGATGGTGGGAAATGACCAATGACGACCACTATCATCTTATGTTCAAGCACTGCGAGGAGAGCAATCTCCTGAAAAACCCTGAGGCCAATGGCCTCTACTATCTGATTAGCATGGACCCGAACCGGGTCAATTTCCTAAAACGCACGGCAGCGCATAGTACGCTACCCACCATTGCTTCAGCGATTAACGTTGCACTAACAGAGTCTATAGTGGTAGACACACCTGCAGTCAAGGGGCCTATAACCCCACCAAGAACGGAATCGGCGCCTCCCCCTCCCGCGATTAATGTCGCACTGGAGGAGGAGTCAATGGTTACTGAGACGGGCATGGTTGCGGGAGCATCGACATCCAGGTCCTAGACCCATGTTTTTTGTTGTGTAGGTACCTCCAAGTACTCCACTCGAAATCTTTCAGCTGATACGCACTCCAGAGTAGCGTGTAGATACAGCGGACCCAGAGGAGGGGCCACTCTATTTTGTTTATTTTTTTACTTAATTATATCTTGTCACCGCTGGCGTCCCATGCGCACCTGTCTGATAAGAGACTGCCCGCTATTGTGTCTAGATGACACACATACTGCGTGAATAATGCTGACATTTTGCAGCAACGCAATATGCGTGTTACTCTGTTGCTTGCACTATCGTGCATCTTGCATTTCACTCCACCTCCCTTCCTAAGACCGAGTATTTGGTCTCATTGGGGGTATGTAACGGACTCACACTTGTTACTAGTGTCAACAACGCTATAATCATTCAGTAGAGTATTATGTAAGCTTAACATCTTGTATTCACTCTAGTTCTAGTCAAATCCGATACTGCGGTCTGATTTAGCACTGTGTGGAACACACAAGATAGTTCTAGCCTGTAACTTCAGGTTACAACTTCCCTCCTTCTTTAGGTGCACCTTGTCTTTAGCACACCTTTCTTATTGCACACCCTTGCTGACTACCATTACTGACCTTCACCAAATCTTGCCATCCAACTCATTTTCTGACTTGTTCTCTGGGAACTGCCCAGGACTCCCTCAACCTTAGCATGCCCAACACATTTTTACACAGATCAGTAGATGTAAACCATATCTGCTACTGATCTACTTTTGGGCAACATCAACAGACACACAAAAAACCTCCCACTTCTGAACTAGTGACAGCAAAAAGGGCTGAATTCTGTCCCTGCAATTTCTGATTTCAACCAGAAATCTCTTTGAGCAACCTGCTGCCCATACCATTGGTTTTTTCAGCCTGTTCTTGAGCTCACTCAGTGCCTAGCACCTTCAATTATGTGGGCACACACAACAGAAGGCAACCTCCTGTCTTCAATGGCAACAGCACCTCAGAGGACACTCTCTCCTACATAAATGAG
>QGOA01001237.1:839-31158 GCA_003313075.1 Termitomyces sp. MG16
ACGGGGCGCTGGTAGCCGTAGTAGGGGGTGGGTGCGAAGGGGCCCTTGCTGGGGGGAATCGGGCAAGGTCCACTGGGTACTGGTGGGGTCTCTGGCCGGCCCCCGGGGATGCTCCAGTATGAGGGGACCTCCACGGGTCATGCTATGGCGAAGTTGGATGGAGGGGCCCAGCTGGCTGAGGGCCCCAGATCATAGAGGGATGGGTCAGGGGCCCAGTGGCGGTGGAGATACTGAGGTTCGTATGGGAGGGGTGGATAGACGGGGCAGGAGGTCTGTGCGGAGTAATGA
Organism: Termitomyces sp. MG16; assembly: GCA_003313075.1. Classification (NCBI taxonomy): domain Eukaryota; kingdom Fungi; phylum Basidiomycota; class Agaricomycetes; order Agaricales; family Lyophyllaceae; genus Termitomyces; species Termitomyces sp. MG16. Next base: position 1,128 of record QGOA01001237.1, read on the forward strand.
TCGGGTACCGGGCACCTGTAGGGGTCAGTTTGGTAGCCCGTGGGGTAGTAGGTGTGAGTATACGTAGCCATCAAGAATGGTGTAAGGAGGGAGTCTTGATATTATGTCAGGTTCCGCTGAGTCGGGGGCTTTCTGGAAAAGTGATTGCCCTTACAATGCGGACTTGACCTACAGATACTCAGGTGTCTGAAACTCCGGGGCTAGGACTCTGGGGTTCAAGACGCAGACAGGGGTAATCCCGGGAGAGGGGCCTTGGTCCGGGGGTTTTGGGTTGTGAGTAGCTGGGGGTAGGGAGGGGGGTCGAGTCGTGAACCGGAGGTTCTAAGACAAGACCAAGTCAGTAAGTTAAAGTCACAAAGTGCGTACCGATCTTAGAGCACACAATTATCCAAGCGTGCCAGTCAAGCGTGCCAGTCAATGTGTACCAGTCAAACAGAGGGCACGCAACAATCCAAGAAATGCAAATGTAATATCAAGACTAACGAATACAACGGGGAACTACGCTATAAGTACTACGGGACCAGGTCTTGGGGTTCCGGGGTGTCTGGGATGGGTTCTGGGTGTCATTGAGTAGCGGGCAGGGACTATATACCTGGATCGCGCGTGTGGGGCACACGATCAATTGGCGTGGAGGGAGCTGTGATGCGTGATGCGCATGATCCGATCATTGATCGGGGTCAGTGGTGGCTGATGGCAGTCCTTGATGTGCGTGATGGTGGTGTCAGTAGTCGTGATGGCAGGGCGTGTCCTGTGGGGTCGGAGGGAGGGTCCCGGATGGTGTTCCGGGGGTGTCCTGGGATGGGTCCGGAGGGGAGGGGTCGTGACAGCAACTCCTGAGCAGTTTGGTTGTCAGCATCCGCTCTTATGGAGTTGCTCAAGCATGCGCTGCTGGCATTCAAAGTGCTAGGTATGTCTCCTCCCAACCGCATGACTATATGTTCTAAAAAATTTATATAGCCCCACGAGTGGATCACATACAGCTAAAACCAAATGTGGGTAAAGTCGGCAGATAGTTGAAGGGCTATACGTGTCTCTAGTACTACGATGCAAATCAACAGTGTGTCATCAAACCTGATTCAGGCGAAACCGGAAAGCTCTGTTTCGTTATTCTGCTATATATCAAGGCATTGACTTCATTGCTTCTATTTGTTGCCCCTCCAAAATCATTCAACAAGTTGGCTTCTACTCAGTGTTGGCAACATATGACAATAAACCAATCTACATGCAGCCAAGGCTGCAAAAGACTGTCTGCCTTCCTTTACCAACAGATAGTCCCTCGCCAAACACTCTACACGTCTCAGGCAGTACCTTTGTTCGTCCGTGCATAAGCCTTGGGTATAGCCAGGACCGTTATCTTGATGCTGACTCTATGCCAGAGCTTGTATAGTTTGTTGCTTCACATCATCCCAACCATACCGTTGGCGTTTGTACTCACACTGGTGAAGATTTGTCCTACAATGTTGCATTATGTTAGCTCCAGGCAGCAGCCAAATATGTGTCATAATGGCTGGTCAGTAGTGGATCGAACAATTTTATTATTATTATTATTAGTATTTTTTAGGACGTACAGCAAAGCCTCCGTCCATATGTGGATGCTCCAAGGACAACGAAGGGGCACATGTTTGTTTGAAGCTAACAAGAGAGATGCGGGCAGGTATTTGTAATAAATTGGTACGTCGGACTTATTGATTGTACTTCGAACTATTTTATTTCAATTTTAGGACGAGCAGCAAAGCCTCTAGCTGCGTGCAGATGCTCCAAAGATGACGTGGGGGTTAACGTTGGCTGTTTAAAGCCAGCAGAAGCCACGCTTATGCGTATATGTTACTGTCATGCGTGTATTTGACGCATCACAGTGTCATGGACATTGCTCAACCTGAGTGCTGCTTTGAACGTCCATTCCCATCTTATAATGTCCATGATTTGCTTGTCAAGTTCCAAACAATCATCCTATGCAGTTTCCCAACCTATTGACGGCGATTTGTTGTATAAAATCGGAAAAAGGGAAAGCAGAAGGACCAGTGTAGTTCAGGGCATCAAGTACGTAGTTTTTGCCCTTTTTTTTGGCTCTGTTAAACTCACAGATGACCAGATATGCGCACGTGTATGTTATTCGAGCATTCAAGCACATCAAAGGGGTTACAGAGAGGGTCAAGGAACTAAATGGTAACAAGGAACAGGTGAGTTGCCAGTTTTTGATGTAATTTGTCTAATAACACCTCTTTACAGGCCACGATTACAAAGCCATGTCATACAGGGATGTACTTATTATTGTACGGTGGTCGTGTTGACGCCAACACGTTCTACGCATACAGGGACGTTGTTGACAACTGAACGTTTTTTTTTTTCTTTTTGAAACATTTATGCCTTTTTTTGTTTTCTTTTTTTTTATGTTATGATTACGGATACTGTTATATACGATTCGAACATTGAATATTATACAAACGTTGCTGGTATTTCTCCCTTCTGCGCTACTATGTTGCGCTGTGCTGGCAAGTCACACTAACGTGGTCACATTAACACTGCCACGTCATGTATTCAACACCCTATGCTGTAGGCCTTGGTCTCGTCGACGTTTTGATCAAATTCGGCAGGTAGATCTCGGTCACGCCGTGCTAGCAACGGCCCATACAAGCAAGTTGTTTCACTATAGTTATCAACCATTCCATTCAAACAGTGCACATGAATTTCATCTGTAAAAATGTGGTAGAATTAACTCAATCAATACCTAAATCAAACCTGCATTGCTGGTTATTCAACAATTTAGAATATTTATCACACATAGAATTATGTTTATGTATTTGGCATGAACAAACAACATTGTGAAGGTCTATGGCAATGTTGAAATCTGTTTTGTCAACTGCGCTATTCTGTTGGAATCTGAATCTAGTGAGACCTAGATAAACATAAATACTCATAAGTATCTCAATTTATGGTACAATTAGTTTCTGTACATATTCTATAGGTAACTTTCACTCATCCTCAGTCTATGTTATAACAACTGAGGATGCTGTCTGTAAAGTATGGTATATATACTGTTTCTCTGCTTTGTCTGTAAGTATGATGAGTGTAATACATGTGAAAGGTGATTGTGTCTTGTCTCTTTGATTGTATGCTTATGGTGCCTTAGCCACAGATCTCAACCATATTCAGACTATGAACACTATATGGATATACATGATTCAACAAAACATCAAAGAGTGGGTCAGGTGGTAAAAGCACAGAGGTTGAAATAATGACATTAAGAAATTGAATTATTTTTTGTTTTAAGATCTCTCCACCATCTTGCAATACTTGTTCTTTAATTTCATTTGAGTTCAGAGCACCTTATAGCCAAAGCAGCATATAAGAATACAACAATCTGTAGCCTTGTGCTTTGTTACAACTGTAGTAACCAATTGTATGTCTACAGAGACCACCTTGTTTGTTATCATCAACTAGGTTAAATTGCAATATATAGTCAACAAAAGCCTTCATATGTGCATGGAAAATTCTGCAGCAGAAACTAGATCACAAGCTACTTTATTTATAAAAGTTGGAAATGTCATCAGAAAGCAGAGCATCAACATTAATGTTGGATCCTGCAAGGAATTTCACAACAGGATTGCATATGTCTGCAGGATTATTCATGATAAAAAAACTGGGCATACCAAGGTGCATCATCAATGCCCTTATTTTTATTTGCATAGACTAACATGCATTTGAGAAATTAAGAACAGTACATGTAATAACATTAACTTGTTTTAATAAATCAAGAACACATTTTTCCTCTAGATCTTAAGAAGAAGCAAAAGCACTTCCTGCAACTTTGCTTGAAACTTATTTAACAATATGTGGAGACAATGTTGCAAATTAAGTAGCAACAGTATCAAAATCTTTTCTCTTAACTCTTAAACTAGTTTGGAGTAGTACAAAATAATATTGTAGAATATTAGAAGCAGTGAACATAAAAAAATGATGTTGACAGAAACACCTGTCATAAAGTTGAAGTAGATAACAAATATGCACTTTAAATGAAATCAGAATTTTTTGATGGGGGTTTTGCAGGCCACCCATGTAAAAGAGAAATAAAGTGAAATACAACATGAGAAAAAGAAGAAGATTACAAATATTGTTTGCAGGTTCAGAATGATGTGAACAGAGAAAATAAGCACTACAGTTTTTAAAGATGTGGTGGACAGCAGCAGCACACAATTCTTGGCTAGTTGCATTACAATCAATATTAGTGACTACAATATTGTCAAACAGAATTTTGGAAGATGAATAATTTGGTATGTCATGTGAATTCAGAACATTGTCATAATGCAATTGAAGAAAATCTTGGCTCTGTGAGGGTAGAATATGTTCAACATGAAATGGTAAAAAATCTGTATTGTTCAAATGTTCAATTTGTTTATAATCTATTTGAATATGTTGATAAAGAGGATTATTGGCTTTTAACCAGGTCAAGGCCACATGTATTCTTTCAGCTTTGATGATCAAAGGCATTGCATGATTTTTTAACTAATCTATTGACAGCTTTTTGGCACTAATAAATATGACACAAATTAGTATAATAATTTCATCAATCAAGGAAGGTAATGTTGTTGCAATTATGCTGGGATCCTGTGGGAAAACAATATTATGCTCTTTAATCACAGTTTGTTTTCCAAGAATACTAAATTGAACATTATTTTCTTGCAATTGAACAGTTCATGCCTTTGCTCTGTTTAGACTGATGATCATTTCTTTGATATAGGTCAAGTTTTTCAAGATATCAGGAACATCACCCAAATAATGACCATTTGCAAGAACAAATTCAAGAATTTGCAATTTGCAGAGACTTTTGAAACATGAGTTACACAATTGTAAATTCATACTATGGTCAGAATTTTCAACAATTCTATTGATATCAAGCAGAAAATTTTTGACAACCTTTTGAGCAGGTCGAGATAATGTTGCATAACAATTTTTAATATCTGTGTTAACATGCTCATTCATGGAAAACAATGTCTTATCTGATTTATGCAATATATATGAAGAATCAAAGGCATTTAAAGTAAATGAATTATATTAAGGGAAACTTTCAGTAATGCCAAGAAACATGCTCAATTGACATGCAGAAAGTTTGAGAGAAAACAGATTAAGAGAATTTGTTGAAACAACCACTATGTCAGCAGCAAAAATAAATCTGGCATGGGGAGCCCCTTGATCTTAAACCACAATGTGCACCACTGACAATGGCTGCAGCAGCCATGCCTGACCTGCCGGTTTGCACTCTTCATCTTATACCTCTGACAGAGGCCCTGCCCAGCAGGATGATCACATATATGGCCCTCCTAGGACCTCCCCTCACACAGATACCTCAAACCTTAGAAGAGGCTAGAGTCCCAGAAGCAGAAAAAATGACAACCAGAGCATCCATGACCTATTGATACCTCCCCAGAAAAACTTTGTACATGCTACATACCCTCTGGAGCTAAACATCCACTTATCTACATGTAGCAATATCACATGAGAGCTTGAACACATCCTACACACCCGATGTACTCTGACCAGTCATCAAAAATGACACCACAAAAATTTTATATCTGAATCGGCAAAAAGAAATTAATATGTTGAGCAAAATGGCATGCAATACAAACATGCCTACCCTAGATGACCTCCAGAAAAGACTCCAGAGCATGAGTCTGGAGAAACAGACTGGAGTCCATAGCTATGACAAGAAAAGATGAAACACTACTACTGAACTTCTCTTAGACATGGAGGAATCTGAAGGAGAGCTCGCAGCATGGACAACATCTCCCCTCTTGACAGTACCCCCCTCAAAAGAGGGAGACATCTCTGGTGCAGGCAAGTGGCACCACAATGTCAAAGGTGATACAACTATGATAGAATCGCCCTTCCTGTTCCCCTTCCCAGCACAGCAAAACACGGTAGTGAAAAGGTCCAAACTGTACAAGCCTCGAGTTCTAGCAGAATTCTGAACAAACGGGAACCTCTCACACAGACACGAACGACCTGCATCCCTGCATTCCTCCTGTGAAACCTGTTGTAGCCAGTGTTGCCCAACTCCTCCAGAGCTTAGTCTGTGCCCCTATCCCTGCAGGAGGTTATCCAACGATATACCTTTCAATGCCTCCCTAGTATAACCTATGCCCTGAATAGAGGGCCCATTTCAACCTCTACCCAGAACTAAAATTATGGGTTCGTAACTGGCAAGGGAGCAAAGTGGCAGACCTAGTATCAGTCAGCAAAGACCTCAAAACACTGATTCTAAACATGACTGGAGAGAGAGCAAAACTTTTGTCCTCCAAGCAAGAAAAAGACTTGTCTACCAATAAAAGGAGAGAACGTCAAAAGCCTCCATATCACTTCTTAATAACTGGCATCTCCACAAGAGCATACGGCATCATTATAAGCCATCCCATTATTTCTACTGCAGAAGCAACAGCTTTTTTCTTACCTTACACCCCAGAGGTACCCCACTTCCTTTGTACAATTGAAGGATTCATGCTCAGCATGAAAAATGCAGCATCAATCCAGAAATTGGAAGAGGTCTCAGATGACACATTTATACACCTACTTAAAAGTAAACTTGTAGGTGATACAACATTGCAGCACAATATGGAACCAGCTACAACAATCATCACCTTTATGGAAGTTCACTTCTCCAAGCCTGAGACTCTTGAAAACCCTCCCACAAGGACATTTGTTTGAAAGACACTATGGAACCTATACCTCCTCCAAAATCCCCCCATCACCTGGACTAGCTATTTCATCATCCTACAATATCTCTGGACCATCACTTTTAAAGACATTGATATGATGCTGTACCAGCAGTCAGGGACACACCATGCACCAGAAGTCAAAATAAACATTTAATCATGGGCTGAAAACTGTAAGCCTCCTGGTAGCAGTCTTAACAAATAACCATCTCCAAAAACATCCCAACAAATACACAGAAAAGTACAGAACAACAGGCAGGGACCAGTTCAAACTATCAGCTCAACAATAGTCTAACCACTGTCATGGAGAGGAAAAGCATGGAAGCTGGCAATAGATGGAATAGGATGAAATTGGGAAATTATTATTGTCATTCAATATTATAATTTCTCAATTTCATCATCAAATCAGTCAATATTCGATTTGACATAACCGGAAGGAGGAAAGAAAAGAAGTAGGTGATGCAGAGAGGTGCTAAAAGAGGAAAGAAGGATCTATGAATGGGATCATGCTAAATGGAGCTCAAGCAAATGGGGAAGTGGCAATCTGAAACATCCAGAAGAATGGCAGAACAATAAGTTGAATGGTGGAATGGGTGGCACTGAAACAGGCCTCTCAAAAGGGAAATTGGACTATCAAATATGTTCTGGAAGTGGGAGAGTTTCCAACAAAGAGTCATATGTAGATAGTGGTCTGTGCACCAGAAAAACAGTATAAATAGCCCAAGTTTAGTAGAAAATAGACAGGCAATTGATAGGCAAAGGCTTGGTGATTCCCAGGGAGTGAATTGCTTAGGCCGGAGTTTGTTAAGAAACCTCGACTTGTGGAAATATTATTATTCTCATTCAATATTATAATTCCTCAAAACCTCAGCGTTTGGCAAAATTATTAAATGCATTCAAGATAATAATAATCCCTTTTGTCATCAAAGTCAGTGGGAATTCAAGGTCATATTTTACACCAGCAAGCCCCAGAACTATCAAGTAATACTTCTACCAAGTACTACAACATAGATTTCAGAGAGGCCACTTTTGTCACAGAAGACCACTGTCTCCACTGCTTTAACTGTAAAAGTGCTGACCACAAACAGTTCAACTGTGCCTTTCCTGCACTTGAGGAATGGGCTGCAAATACAAATACAGACAACAAACTCAAGGAGACCATAGAATTTGCCTCACACAGTGGTTACTCTAGGGGCCAGCAGAATGATAAATGCCATGGTTACTTTAGAGGAAGAACCAGAGGTTTTGAAGGGAGGTTTCTCAAGTAACCAGTAGCAAGTCATGTTGTTAGTTTAACTAATTTCTGAACAACTCAAATATGCTTTCCTTTTTTTCTGGATCAGAAGCTGGGATGAATTTACTGCAGCTATGGATGATAGGTAATCCCAACTGGACCCCCCTCTCTGGGCTGGAAATAGCCCAGATGGCACCATATTCACAGGGGTGATGCCATGGGCAGCAGCCCTGCCCAAGTTCCCAGACCCAAACCTAGTGACATTACCCAAAACCACTACCTGACTACAACAAGAATATAACATTAACATAGGATGACAACAACAGTAACAGTTACCTCTCTGCTCAGGCAGATGAGGTCAATGGTTCCACTATCAGCCAAGGCCTCAAAGATGGCCTGGAAGGAATCAGCAGTGGTTCATAGCAAAATCAGGTGGAAGGTGACAAGAATTGGATGGAGGAAGTCACTGACCCCTGTGATGAACATGTGCAGATGTCCCTCCCCATATACAAAAAGAGAGGAAGAATTAGGAAAGGCAAACTAAGTTTTGTATCCCTGAATATCAGAGGTGGAGGATCAGCCTCCACCTGACAGAAGTAGAATGACCTCTGCCAACTCATAAGAGAAAACAAGATAGATGTGCTAGCTCTACAGGAGTCACACCTCAATACAAGCCAAACTGCTGACTTAAACAGCCTCTTTGAGAGACAGATACATTTCATATCTAGTCTGAACCAGAATAGACCAAATTTGAAAGGTGTAGCCTTTGTAATAAATAAGAGAACAGTTAAATGGCAGGATGTAAGACATCACAAAATAGTACCAGGAAGAGCTTCAATCCTAGAAATACCCTGAAATAACAACAATATGATAAGCTGCATGAAGATTTACACACCTAATAAAACTCATGAAAATGAGGAATTCTGGACTACACTGAAATCTTTGTGGAGTACAAGACCAAGACCACTTGCACCAAGTATCCTTTTAGGAGATATAAATGTAGTGGAAGAAGCTTTAGACTATCTACTCATGCACTCAGACCCCCCAAGGATGATAAATGCCTTGATAGATCTAAAATCACATCTAGGCCTTGCTGATGGCTGGTGAATGAGAGAACCCAGCAACAATAGACTTCTCCTTCCAAATGACAAACAGGCTGATACACTCAAGGATAGATTGCATATATATTTTATACCTCACAGCTGGAACTGGCAGATACAACACATGGCAATTAAAACAGACCATGCCATGGTATTTGCTATGCTAATGCATCCAAGGCAACCATATATGAGGAACAGGCAATATGCAATGCCTGCCTTATTAATAAAAGACATGACCCTAATGGACAAACTGATAGATATAGGCATAATATACACATCCAATCTAGAAAACTCAGTACATAACAGAACCATGGAAAGTAGTCTCCAAACTATACATAACTGTACATAAAGCCTTCAAAGACTAACTAATAACCAAAATACAAAAACACTCCAAGAAAACAAAACCAAAAGTCATGATGGAGCTCCATGCTCTGAAGAAAGACCAATTGAAAATACTTGATAGCACACATATAGATGAAGGTGTCTGGCATGAAGAAGTGGCAATCATAGATGAAAGGATACACAACCTAGAAACACTCCATTTTGCAAAAGCTAGGGATACCATAGCCACGAGCTTCCATATTTTTGGTGAGACAATCTCCAGGCTGTGGATAAATATAAATAAGGAGAATGCACCAAGAGACATAATACCAGCCTTAAGGCAACTATACCCGCACCACAACAAGCTAGCCAGGAAATCAAACAAAATGTCTGATATTGCAAGAGAATATTACAAAAATCTACAAATAAATGGTATGCCTGAAGAAAATTTGGCCTACAAGTTCTGAGTGAAATGTGTCGTCTCCTACGTAAAGAAGAAGCTAACACATGAATAAAAAAGGTCCTTTTGAGAGAACATGAGCAGGGAAGAAGTACTTGAAGCATTGAAATCACTAAAAAGGGGAAAGGCAGCAGGCCCAGACAAAATCATACACAAACTGTGGATTGAACTGGCCAACATCTATAAAGATACTTAGAAAGAAGGACAATCAGGCTTTGACATAGTTTCAGCCCTAACAATAGTATATAACGACATTGAGGACAATGGCATGGAACCACATACAGACTTCTCTGAAGGTTGGCTCTGCCCACTATACAAGAAGGGTGATAAAACGGACATTAGTAACTACCAGCCCATAACAGTCCTAAATACCAATTACAAAATCTTCACAAAAGCCCTATCAATGAGGTTGAGTGATGTAGCACCAAATATCATACACCACAACTAGACAGGTTTTATATCAGGTCATAGAATAGAAGATCAAACTGAACTAGCCCAAATCATGATTGAATGGTGCAAAAAGACGGAAATAAATGGTATAATCATCTGTCTGGACCAGGAGAAGGCCTAGGACAAGATCCTTCACCCTTTCTTATGGGCCTCCCTGAGAAAATTTGGCTTTCCAAAACACTTCATAAAAACAATAAAAGCCTTATATGCCGATGCTCATATAAAAGTTATCCTAAACAGGGAAACCAGTAAGAGTTTCCAAGTTATATGAGGCATAAGACAAGGAGATCCTTTATTGTGCCTCCTTTTCAATATAGCTATTGAGTCTCTCACACAGATGATGAGGAAATCTAACCTCCAAGGTATCTCCATTGACAAAGATATCAAAAGACTAATCACAACCTTATTTGCAGATGACACAATAGTATACCTTGCAGGAACAGATAGTTTTCATGACCTGGAGGAACTGCTGAAAACCTGGTGCAAGGCTTTGGGAGCAAAATTTAATATATCTAAAACTGTCATTGTGCCAGTAGGCACACAGGAACACTGTGACAACCTAGCCAACATGAGAAAGACCTGCCCAAGTAACAGAGAAATCCCAGGCAACAGGGGAAAAGGAAGGCCAACTATAGAAGGCCAGAGGCTGATCATAAATATGGTCATTGGAGGTAGAACTCAATATTGTACCAGAGTACAGGGAATGCCTAAACATGTAAAAGAAGTCCTAAATAAAATCTCAAAAACCTTCCTATGGGGGGAGGACACCATCCCCCCTCCTCAGCATACACACCATGAAGCTACCTCTTAACAGAGGAGAGAAGAAACTCCTAGACATTTGTGCTAGAAATGAGGCAATCAAATTGATGAAAGTGCAGAGATACTTAAAACTAGACAAGGAGAGACCAAGATGGGCCAACATAGCAGATGCAATTATAAGCAAGAAAATAACCAAGAAACCAAAGAGTGAGACTGCCCCAAAACTGAACTTATTCCTTCAGGACACCACAGTTGATACCAGGTCAGAAGAGCACGCCCTCCCAGCCTCATTACAGAGGATGATCAAGATGGCTAAGAAATACCAACTCAGGTTTAGCTCTCTAAAAATAGACCAAGAGACAAAGAGAGATATGCTAATTTGGCTGCACAAAGGGGTGTTGATAGAAACAAAATTCCAATTGAACTTGAAACCTATGAGGTGCCTACAAGATATACACCACATATCAACTGTGGGTGCCATGCTAGACTTAGGTGAGCTGCTGGAAGGTAACTTAGAAGGCCACAAACCCTGAAAGAACTGTGCATGCCATGTATGCAAGGAAATGAGAAAGAACGGGTGCCATAACTCAAACAAATGCAGTAAACTAGCAAGAACACATATAAGTCAACTGGAAAAAAAATGGAACCTGAAATCACTGGAAAAAACATGCAGAGTAAGTGTCAGAGAGAGAACCTGGCTCCAGGAAGAGAGAAGAATCTTGTTTAACATTGAAATTCCCACAAAGGATCCTCTAAAGGAGGGCTTCCATATCTTCACATTTTCTACAGAAAACATATAGGGAAATATAGACTACAGCCATGCCCCACAAACAAACCCACCCCTCACAACCATATATATAGATGGATCCTGCATAAAGGACCATGAAGGCAAGGCAGCTGCTGGAGCCAGAATATGGTTTGAGAAAGACAACCCTAGGAACAAAGCCATAAGGCTACTCCTGAGTGTGTCACAGACTAACAATGCAGGAGAAACAATGGCAATCCTAGGTGTAGCACAATCGGTGGCAAAGGATCAATCAATTCTAATAAAGAGCAACTCACAAATCACAATCGACAGTTTGACTAGATTTTTGCCTATGAGAGAAAACGCAGGGTGGATTGACTCTGCAAACAAAGACATTCTAATCTCTCTGGTAGCTGTTTTAAGAGAAAGGACAGGCCTAACCATATTTGAGAAGGTCAAGGGCCACATTGGCATTGAGGGAAATGAAGAAGCAGACACTTTAGCAAATCAAGGAGCAAGAAAGACATTAGGAATATCTGTAGGATACGGACTAACAGGAGCTAAGCTTGCAATGCTAACCCAATTCCTAGAGTATAGGGGCATTCTGGAGATGCAGCAACCTTGAGAACGCAAGGGCACAATCACCCATCTAGACATGACTAGATGGGTGATGAAGGACAGAACAGGTGTCCTACCAACTGACAAAATCATCTGGAAGTTCTTGAGGAGCAAAACACTGTCAAAAGACATTAAGAATTTTCTCTGGAAGTGTATGCACAATGCATAGAAGTTTAGAAAGTACTGGAATAACATTCCTGAATACAAGGAAAGAGCAAACTGCCCAAATTGTAGAGTAAAAGAATCCATGGAACACATTCTTATTCATTGCAAAGCATCAGGTCAAATACATGTATGGAGAGAAGTAGAGAGGATGCTGGACTTAAGAAATCTCCCCTACAAAAACCCCTCCCTGGGAAATGTTTTAGAATGCACAATCCCTGGCAACAAACTAGACAAAATAGCAGGAGATAAAAGGTTCAAAATGATTATAACGGCAGAGGCAGCCCATATGATCTGGAAAGCAAGATGCAAATGGTGAATCAGCAACAACTCTGACCCGGAGAGAATCCCTACAAAAAATGAGCTGGTATTCAAACTCAAAATCGCAGTAGCAAGGAAAGTGAAACTAGACTGCCTATTAACAGAGGCCAAAAAATTTGGGAAGAAGGCAGCTAAACTAGGGATAGTAAAAAATACATGGTCATGGAGGAAGATAACTGCAGTTTTAGTGGATATTGGATGATCACCAAGTCCCACACTTCATGCATAAAAGCATTTCTGTTAGGGTGGCCAATGACCAATGTGATTTTTTTTCTGAGCAGGCTCCTAACCCACACATGTCCTGACTAGTAGAGGCTGACATACAATGTGTTGTCCACTAAATCACAGTGACGCCACCAAAAAAAAAATAATAAATCTGGCATAAGCAGCACAAGTTAAGCGCTAAAGAGCATTGCTGGACATAGCACTTAGAAGTGATTTCACTAGATAATCCTTTCACAATTGAGGAACAATAGAAGGCCAAATTTTTTAGCATTGTCCAAACAAACTGCCAAAACAAGTGAATCAGGTGAAGGTGTGAGAGCTGAAACAGGAGCCTTACACAAAGGAAGACAATAGTGTTTGATATGTTCATATAATACTGACAACATTTTTATTCACATTATAAGATATATATAGGATATTCAGAAACAGGCACACTGATAATATAGTCAAATGAGGCCCTGCCAAAATGCCATGAGCAGCAGCAAACTGGAGAGCATCAAACCAAGAAATGCAATGCAACATTGTCAAAAATCCAAGTGTTAAGACATCACTGTTATTCAATAGCTTTTTCAAAAATCCAACAAGCAATGAACAACTATGCAGAAGACATTCAAGACTTAATGCCTTGCAGATCAAGCAAATTTTGCCAATATGTGTCAGATCACTCAGAGCATGAGTTACAACAGCTTTGAATATGATGTGCCTCAAAACTTGAGGCTCAACTATTAGAAAGCATTTTTTACAATCAACATCAACAGAAACAGCACACAGACCATGCATAAGGTGATGAATCAGAATATATTGAGAATCTGTAATGCTGGTTTGATTGGATAATCCATGAGAAATAATTGATTGATACAACAAATCTTGGTGAAATGCCAAGAGAGCAAATATATTTGCAGAATTAGATGAAAATAGAGTTTTTGTAGTTTTCAAAACAAAAGCATCAGGGTACAATGAATTGAGTTACCTATTGGTTGGTGAATTAGCTGATATCAAGAACAAATGAACATCCAAAAAAGATGATCTAAAAAGTGGTGAAGAAACAAAAAGAAAAAAGATGGAAAACACATGATCAGAGTACAAAAGAGGTCCACAATGAGAAGAAGATATAGGATTGAGAAAAGAAACAGCCACTTGGAAAAGAGGACAAAGTCCATTAGTAATAAGAAAATTGCAAAACTGAGTGAACCAATCAAGACCAAGGGTAATGATTGAACTATTGTTGGGCAATATTGCAAAAGGAATCAGACACAACAAAGAACATTGGGAATGATACAAAGAGACAAGAAAAACCAACTGCCCACCCTGTTCAGAAGAAGGCAAACTAAGCATCTAAAGGACAGAAGAGGCCATAAAACTGGAGGAAGCAGAAGGATTGAACAAAACAGGAACTCAATGAGAATCTATCAGAACACTCATTCTAGGCGACATGGTAGAAAAACAAGAAAAAGAGAAGAACCACCAATGTTTCAAGTGCAAGGAACAGATTGGCACAGTTTTGAAACAGATTCTGAGACCAAAAAAAAATATTGACATGAACAAAACAGAGATGATATGTTGCATATAAACCATCAAAATGAACACAAATTGCAAATAGGATTTCATACACTGTCTGAGGAAAAAGCGGCAAGGGTAAAACAAATTGGAGACAAAGGTGGATAGTCCCAAGATGGAAACACAAGGGAACCTTGCACTAGTGTTGTGCAGGGCCTGGCTTGGCCTGAAAGCTGCAGCTTGGGCTCAGCCTGATGAAGCTTAGGCTTGTACATATTCAAAGCCAGGCTTTAGAAAGGGCTCAGGCCTGGCCCAGCTCAGCTTGGGCCCAAGCCATGGGCTGTAGTAAGTATAGGTAGTCAAAGAGTCTTTGCATCATGCTTTTGTGTTACATCAAAAAATTCGTCAATATCGTGAATCTTCTGCATAGTTTGATGTCATGGTGTTGGAGCTAGACGATGCCAGGCAACAGGTTTCACGTTTTGTTGTATGTTTCTATTTTTCCTCATTTGTATTTTTGCGCCACCGCTGCCACTACTGGGCACAATGGCTTATGTTTGTTATTCTTTATTTGTCAAACCTTATTTTCTGTTTATGTATATCTCATCATATCAAAACACTCGCCCCTCAGCTGTCTTCACACTACTTGTCAAGACATCTGAGGGTGCGTTACTCTACAAGTTCACCTCTACTTACAGTTACTTACTTACACCTGTAGACTTATTCTCTGCATATTTCTACAGGTCAATACAGCTGTCTTCACACTACTTGTCGAGACATCTGAGGACTTATTCTCTGCATATTTCTACACATGGCTCATTAACAATACAAGTCTCATGATCAGATTTGTCAGTAGTTGCAGGCACTGGTGAGGCAGGTGCTGTGGAAAGGTGGTCCAATATTAAAGAATTTTCAGGTGGTTGACTTGAAGGAACACGCATGTGCTTGCCAGCCATGGATGAATCCATTTTCAGGTGAAATTTTGGGTGGCTGTAAGAGTGCTGCTAAGAACGGAAAGTAAAAATACCAGTGCAAATCATGATCACAATCAGTGGCTGTGAGGCTGCGGCTCAGGCCCACGGCTCAGGCTTTTCAAAATTCAAAGCCAAGCTTCAGGCTCTCCCAAGCTTTGAAGAAAGCCTGGCCTATATGGGCTCAGCTCAGCTCGGCCTGCGGCCTCAAGCCCAAGCCGGCACATCACTACCTTGCACGCGATCAATTGCAATACAAGAAAAAAACCCCACTAAAGTTCAAGGGCCATAGACCCACTACTAAAGTAGCGGGAATAACAGCAGTTACATGACAATGCTGTGAGCATAGTCAGAGTTAGCTGCTAAAGCCCTTACCAGGCCAACTCTTCTGACCTGGCTGTGGCACATCACTACAGCATCCACTGTCTTCCTGAGAGTTCTCCACACCTATAGTTCAGGGGTAGACGTAACCAAGGGTTCTAAATGAATATATTCATGGACACAGTTTCAGTCATTGAATTATTTTTGTAGAGTATTGTAAGATACTAATATCCCTCAGAGTTCACGACGTAGCCGGTGAAACAACTGAGGAGTACGTCCGTTGATGACCGTATTTATACTGTGAAATAAGGTTTGAGGATAAAGATTGACAAATAACAAATTGTTGCGCCGTGGTGGCGCAACATAACGAATAAATAAATAATAGGTAATCAAGAAATTGTAAATGAAATAATTACCGCGCTGCCTGCAAGCGCTGACTGGAGTCATACTCCAACAATTTTCCTTCTTCAGTAGGAAGTACCGAGTGAGTATTACAGCTAGTAAGTGTGTTTCAAGTTTGGTATGCAATGGTACCGTATTAGTACGCCACCATCAATCTCGCCATTGGTATCCCTTATTGTCTCTTTCACTGACCCTGGTGGCCACAACGTCGCATTGTTAAAGAACAATATATACTATACGCACTAACCTCAGGTCAACGGTGATCTGAGGGTCACTTGACACTACTTGCAAGTTTGACTACATGTACTGATCATAGACATTGACTTGTGGACTTCTCAGATATCGAGTATCGAGTATATTGAGTTCTAACACTTCCAAGTAGGTACTTACTTTTCCAAAATCAGCCTATAAACATACGAGGAACTGCGGGAGCGCAGGACAGCTTCAAAGTTGACACCTTTCTGCATTGTATAACCGTACTGATAGACAAAGGAATTATTGAACAAGAATATTTGCTATATTTCCTTAATACAAAAGAGAAATAAAACAGAGATTTCATATAGCGAATCCATTCCATATCGTGACACTTTAACGTGGTAAATCTAAAAAAGCATATATCAGACAAAGTCCTACGAGAGAAAGGGCATACGGTTCACCGAGTATCTCACAATCACCAAGCAATCCTCGCTAGGAAACCCTTAGGGTAGGTCCTCACTAGCAACTTCCTTATCTCATCCATAACGAGAATGCCCAACGATAGTGGCAATGGAATAAACCAGAATTCCAGCGGAACCGGAGCCGTAGAAAACAACTTCTGAAGACCATGAACTTCCGTTACAAAAATCGCAATAATCAGCGCAAGGATCGCGCCAAAGAATGGCCACACGTTCCTCCTTTGTTTACGAATGGGATCGGCTTGGAGGATAGAGAGACGTTTGTTACGGACAGACAGGAGGTTGCCCCACTGCAGAATCACGAGGGTGACAAAGTACACACATTGCGCCGTGTTGTTGAAGTTGACCAGATCGGCCGCGCTATGCCCGTGGAACCCGTCTTCATTGTATTTCTCGAATGATAGGAAGAGAGAGCCTATAGGGATATTGGCATACCGCGAAAAGTAGAAGAAGAACATCGCATGCGCAGTAACCATCTCCATCATGCCGATAAAAAGATAAGACTGGGTGTAGATCTTGAGGTTAATAAGATGATCCTTCTTGTGGTTACGCGGAGGGAGCGTAAGGAGGTCGAATTCTTCCTTTTCCATGATTAATGAAAGACAGGGCGCTAGGTCCGTGAAACAACAGATAATAATCATAAGGAATGAAGAAAGGGGAAGGGGTACACCGAGAAAAGCATTGATAAGAACAGGCCAGACTTCGGACCAGCTACCCGCGGGTAGGAGATAGGCAATGACCTTCTGCAGATTCTGGAACACCAAACGTCCAAGTCGAATGCCGCCAACGATAGAGTCAAAGTTACCCATGAGAACGAGGTCAGAGGCTTCCATGGCGACATCACTTCCTGTCACAACAGCGACGCCGATGTCTGCTGCTTTCAGTGCCGGGGCATCGTTGACTCCGTCACCGGTAACTGCGACGACATTGTCCCGCTTCTGGAATGAAGTAACAATGCCCAGCTTCTGCTCCGGTGTCGTCCTCGCAAATACAATTTCTTCATAGCGCGTAACGACGTTCCAATGTTCTTCTTTGAACAGCACTAAATCCTTCCCTTCCAGCACGAGACTTTTCTGAATCCGATTGGCGGGGTCGCGGCAGCTGGGCAAGCGCCCGCTAGGCATGTTTTTCATTTCTTCAATCACGTCCGTAAGAGAATCAGGTTCAGCATGTGTGGTAATAATCCCGATCTGTCGTGCAATGGCGGCAGCTGTCAATCCAAAATCACCGGTAACCATGAAGAATCGAACACCAGCTCTCCTGCAGTCCTTTACGGTAACGGCAGACTCAGCGCGAGGAGGGTCCATGAGGCCAAGAATGCCGACTACTGTCAATTCCTCAAGACCTTTCTTGGAGATCTCAGTGCCAAAGTCGTTCGTGCCAACACTGTGGTAGGGTATATACTCTCGCATACATAGGAGCAGGACGCGCTGTCCACCTCGGGACCACTTCTCCTGAGTCGCGATGAGTTTAGATTTAGCAACCGGATCAAAGGGCTGGATGTCGTGCGTGAGAGCAGAGTAGTAAGATGTACAGCTGGGAATAAGGACATCCGGAGCACCTTTGACAAAGATGAGGCTTGGTGACGTCTTTTCAGAGGCTTGAGAAGGCGAGGAGTTGTGCATGGTGAGCATCCATTTGTTACGTGAGTTGAAGGGAACTTGGTATATCTCGGGTTTGGAAGCTCGGACAGCAGATGCGTCTCCGACGGATTCGACAAAGCGGAGGATAGCACCGTCCGTGGCGTCACCGTTGATCTCTCGATTTTCCAGAGGGAGATCGACAGTAGCAGCATCGAAAGTTGCACCATTGCAAAGTACCGCAGCTCGGTGAAGCGAACGAATTGCAGATCTCTCTCCAACCGAGTCAATCGCAAGGTTTTCTCCGAACTCTTTAGCTGTATACGTTTGGTCGACGAATCCAGCGGACATAACTGACATCTTGTTCTGGGTAATGGTGCCAGTTTTGTCGGAACATATGACGGTGACACAGCCAAGGGTCTCAACAGTCGCAAGTGACTTGGGAAGAACCGAGACGTGTTTCATACGACGGGCGATGAGAGACAGTGTTAGAGTGACAGCGATAGGCATTCCTTCAGGGATGAAAGCGACAATGCAGCCCATGACGTCATTGAGCATCTGGACAACGTTTATGAAATCATGATGGTCGTGATGAAGCCATGCAAGCCAAATGATGAGGATGCTCAACGCAAGGAGGATAGTGCAGAAGATGATGATCCGGACGAAACGCCAGATTTCCTGTTGAATGAGTGTCGACTTCATTTTAGTCTTGTTTGTGAGCTTGGAAATTCGCCCCATTACGGTCCGACCTCCAGTCAGTACCACAACACCTTTCGCGTGCCCATTCGTGACATGAGTTCCCATAAGAGCGATGTTAGGAGCTTCAAGGAAAGTTTCACCAAGAGACTCAACATTGCCTCCGACCTCTTCTGATTCACCTGTGAGCACAGCACGATCAAAACGTACATCGTCCGACGTCTCGATCAGCCGTATATCAGCTGGTACCCTGTTGCCTACGGTCAACATGACCAGATCTCCAACAGCTAGTCCTACTGCAGGCATTCTGCTGGTCTTTCCCTCACGGATGACAAAACATTCGGATGGAATGAGGTCAAGGATGGAGTTCATGATGCGGCTGGTGGACCAGTCTTGGAAGGCAGAGAACGAAGCCTGGGACAGAATGACGATGATAATGAGGATGGCTAGAGCGAGATTGGTAGGCGAAGGAGGGGTGCTCAGGGGTTGCCAGCATATGAAGAAGATGATAACAGCAACCCAGAGGATGGAGCAGAACCCGCCGAAGAGATAAGTGATCATCTTCCACAAGTACTTGGGTTTCTTCTTCGTGATCGTATTCTTCCCATCTCGCTGGATATTACGAGCCACTACAACGTGGTCTAAACCATGATCCGCACTGGTGCCGAACATACTACAGAGCTTCTCAACAGAGACATTATGATAAGTGAGCTGTTCGAAGAAGTCGACCACGTCGTCTTGAGGCCTTCCTGGGTGCTGGTGCTCCGCTACTTGAATGGAAAGTGTGCGGAAACCGATGGCCAAAGAGACATTGGGATCGGCAGCAGACGAATCATGGTACGCAAGTCCTGGAGCTCCAGATATGGGACGGAGTTCTTCACGAATATCCACTTTGGTCTGCATCTTTTCATCCGCAAAGTCTTTGTCTGAACTCATCATAATGCTGAGGGGCGTTGGTCAGTTGTGTGCTACTGGCAAGCAAGTAAATCGACTCACATAGCAAGGCTGTGTGTTACAAGACAATAGAAGGAAACCTAAAAAGATAATCACATCGAGCCTGAAAAAAAAAACAATGAGACATCTGCAGCGGGAAGGGAGCAGTTTGGACTCACGACGCCGCTCTGGGAGAAGGAAGATGAGCCAGTCACATGTCGGTCGCAAGGTTAAAAGAGACCATTGTTAGATGGGAAAAGACATCTATTCTTGTGGCGAAATCCCCACCTATGAAAACCCAACAAGTGATGGCTGTATAGTCCGTGGAAATCTAAGGAAACGTCCTTCTGAAGATGGCGAAAGTACGAAAAGCGCATGGCGAGAGTTGCGGTCATCTATAATATCTCTATCTCTATCTATCTTCTATATAGAATGGGACAACCGTTTCGTGGGAATGATGTGCTTAGTCAGTTTTGACAGTTTCTGACTAAGGCTGACAAATACTTGCCTTTTTCGTTTGTTTTTTTGGTAGATGTGTGTATAAAATGCTTGAAAGTTCAAGGAAAATCACCATAAAATCAGGGAAAATTCAAAGGCTACTGATACACTGAATGTGAATTTTTTGAGGTTTATAAATGCTTAAATAAATCTGAAAATTTGAAGAAAAATTCAATTGCTCTGTTTTTCAGGAGATGTTAGTGGAAAATGCTCAAATAATTCCAGAAAAATCATCAGAAAATCAGGAAAAATTCAAAGGCTACTAATATACTGATTTTTAGTTTTTTTAAAGATTTATAAATGCTGAATAAAATCCAAAAGATTCAAGAAAATTTCAATTTAACTTACAATAATGCTTTGAGAGTTGTGGAAGAGAACTGAGTTGTGAAATGCAGAATTTAAAGAGTAAGTCCCCGCAGTTAGATTAGTAACCAGTCTGTAATCATTTGAGTTGTGTTTTGGGACTGCATATATAGGGAAACTCGTCATTGACGGATAAAGATGCTTGCCAAAAGAGAGAGAAAAACAACACTTGCTTATCTCAATGTCCCGCTGAGCTCTCAGGAAGTCTGCCTTGGCAGGATCTTTGGGAGTTTCAGTGGACATATTGCAAATAAATGGGTAAGTATCTGGATGCGTGTCTGCAAAAGGCCAGAAGCCTTCCTTCAAACTTTTAATAACAGACTTCATGAATGTTTGATTAGGGTGGTCGATGAGTAAGCTTTCGAAGACCTCGACATCAATTGGCGTCACTATTTTGAATAAATCGGAGTGTTCCTGCAGGGTCTGAAGCGATTTTTTGTTTAATTGTTTGGTCAGAGGCGGCTCTGGCAGAGGATCCGCAAGCTCAGACCATTTGCTCATTGTTTTTGTATAATCACTGTCATGTTGATAATAATGGAAACAAAGGTACTTGGGTTTACTATCTTTCAGCACTTCAATTCTTGCGTTTTTCAGGACATTCATGCCTTGGATGTGATCCTCTGCAGCTTCCACATTGGTGTGCCCAGTAGCAGGAGTTCGCATCAAATGGGCATCCTTTTGCACTGTTCCATCGTCGACACATGTTGTCTCTGGATGCTGCACCTTGTCGTCCTGTGTTTGTGACTGAGGGTTTCCTTCCTCCATAATTGACCCCGTCAACGTTGAGCGTGGAGTCTTGGAGGTCAACAAACTCATGTTGATCCATGAGTAGCATGTGGGTTCCTCCTCCAACTCTCATTCGGACAGCTTGATCATAGGTGATAACCTTTCCATGTGCGCTTTCATGTTTCACTGCGAAAAGGTTGAGAATTTGGCTAACATAGGTCTGAAACTCTGCATCACGGTCTGAGAAGGCGAATTGAGGAGCTTTGCTGTAAAGGTTCGCTGCAACGAGCTATTGCCCACTTGTCTGGACCTTTTGATTTGGAGTGCTGATTCCAAACACAATTTTGTGGTGTCCAAGATGGCCTCGATTCTCCCGAGGAGCTCTGAGATGACCAACAGAGCTGTAGATGGAGTCGAAGCAGGCTGCTTCCCCTCTGAGGATTTTATCCCACTCAGAGGAGGGGAAGTCTGGAGGGGCAGTCTGTGAGGTAAGTATGCTCTTTTTGACTTCGCTTGAGTTGCACATATATCGCTGGAGGAGCTCTCTATTCTTCTCACATCGAGGGTCTCCATGTTCTCTGACAAATCTTTCATGCTCAAACCAGGGTAAGCATCTCTCATCGAACTTTGTGCGTTTTCTACTGGGCTCTTCATCCTCATCAGAAGACTCAGAATTGCTACTGTCTCCATCTGAGACTTTCCTGTTGACTGGTCTTGGGTTAGGTTTTTCGACAGACTTGACATATTCATTGGTAAGTCTGTCGATGGATTTTGGGGACAGTGGTCTGCTAGAGACGGCTTCAAGTTGAAGGTGTCTTGTTTCTGAGTCTTCGGGGGAGTTCTCATTCAGTTCTTTAAGCCTTGGGAGGTGCATCGTCCTCTCTTCAGCAGGCTTGGTTCTGACCCTCTCTTTAGGTGATGATACAGCTTCATTTTCTTCACAACGCTGAGCTCGTTGTTGTTGCGCTTTTGCTTTCCTTTCAATGTTATCGACAAGGGACAGGTAACTGTCAATGGTGTCCTGTCTTGCATTGGACGGGACTCTAGATTTGCCAACTGTGTTGACAATTGAGGTAATAGTGACAGATCGGGATTTGCATCCTCTCTGGAAGGACTCAATGCTGTCCTCCAATTGCTCAATTATGGATCGTTCGGACTTGGTAGGTTCCCCAGTCCAGATTTCTCTGGTCCCATCATTCTGGGATTCACTGCTTCCCATCCCGGGCTCGTCTCTTGAGATGGGTGGAAAGGCGGTTTGGCTTTCCAATGTGGATCCAGACGACTCAGGAGGCTGGGGGGCATTTGTATTCATTTGTTGTATTGAGGGAACCAATGGTGTAAGCCCAGAATAGATATGAATAGACACTATTTAACTCAAATCTAGAGAGTGGTTGTTGAGGTGAAACTCCCTTCAGCCGGGAATGAGCACTGAGTTGTGAAATGCCGAGGCCTTAACCAAACAAAGTGAGGTTGAGGCTGGGAGGCTTAGTTGGGGGGGGGGTTTGGGGGCGAAGCCCCCAACGAGCTACAAAATTCGTGCTGAAGGCACGAATTGTAGCTCATCTATAATATATGGGACAACCGTTTTGTGAGAACTATCTGATTAGTAAGGCTGACCAAGGCTGACTAAGAAACTTCCTTTTAGGGTAATATCATAAGAGTTTGCGTACTTGGAGTCTCAATTTTGTACTTAGAGTATAAAAAATAAAATATGTATATTGTAAACTTCAATATTAATATAAATACCATATTTGGACATTTTTGGATTGTGTCTGGATGAGAAGAGGCCAAACACGATTTAGTGAACACCAGTTTTCATGCCTTGCATGTTCTTTGACCACACATGACCAAACAAACTCGAAATTCACCATTGTAGTGAGAAGACACTACAAACAAAGTAAGTGTCAATTTGTTGATTGATTGATCAAATGTTTACAAATATTGAATTCAGCTTATTTGACACTACAAACAAAGTTACAACAAAGTAAGTATTGGCTTATTTATTATTGATCAATTAATAAACATTCAATTCAGCTACAAACAATTCCGAAATCATTACAACAAAGTAAGTATTGGTTTGTTTATTATTGATCAATGCTAATTCAGTTTATTTGACACTACAAACAGTATTTGACACTCAAAACAAATCCAAAATCATTACAACAAAGTAAGTGTTGGTTTATTTATTATTGATCAATGCTAATACATATTTAATTCAGCTTATTTAACACTACAAACAGTTAGTATCAGTTCATTCATTATTGATCAATGCTAATAAACAGTGAATTCAGCTTATTAGTGAAAGCTTGACAACATTTAGCTATTGATATACTAGATATATCATCATGTAAGTAACTTTCAAAGAGTTTGAGCTATTAAAATGCTTAAAAAATCAATAATCTAGGCAATTTTCAACTACTCATTCTGAACCCAGGACTCCTGAAGGTCAAAGACAGCAGGCTAGGATTCAAAGCAGGCTTCAACAGTTGCAAATGACTGATCCTGATAATCGTCGTACAAATAGAAGTAGAAGATCTACTTCAGTGGTTATACCACTTGATTTTGGAACTGAGGGTATGGGATCTGGGAGTATACAAACTGGGGGAATACAAACTAGAGGTATACAAACTGGGGGAATACAAACTGGGGGTATACAAACTGGGGGAATTTGGCACAAATTTCGTAGCTCGTTGGGGGCTTCACCTCCAAACCCCCCCCCCAACTAAGCCTCCACCCTAACCTCACTTCATTTGGTTAGGGCTCCAAGTATGTATAGAGAACTTAGTGCTTAATCCCAGCCTCAACCTCACTTCATTCAGTTAAGGCCTTGGTTTTCACAACTCAATGCTTAATCCCAGCCTCAACCTCACTTCGTTCAGTTAAGGCCTTGGTTTTCACAACTCAATGCTTAATCCCAGCCTCAACCTCACTTTGTTTGGTTAAGGCCTTGGTCTTCCACCACTCAGTGCTCAATCCCAGTTTGCCTCAACTCTCAGAGCATTATTGTAAGCTAAATTGAATTTTTCTTGAATTTTTCAGATTTCTTTAAGCATTTATAAATCTTAGAAAAACTCAAGTCAGTGTATCAGTAGGCCTCAAATTTTTTCTGATGTTTCAGTGATTTTATCTGAATTTTCTAAGTATTTCTAATGCTGAAATGAGCCAACTCTTATGTTATTGCCCTAAAAGGAAAGTTCTTGGTCAGCCTTGGTCAGCCTTACTAATCAGATAGTTCTCATGAAATGGTTGTCCCATATATTATTTGCCCCCAAACCCCCCCCAACTAAGCCTCCACCCCAACCTCACTTCGTTTGGTTAGGGCTCCAAGTATGTATATAAGTAATTCAGTCTCCACCCCAACCTCACTTTGTTTGGTTAGGGCTCCAAGTATGTATAAGTAACTTAGAATCACCTTGATACGATCTCCTGATGTGCATTGAGAAAGTGCGACATAGAGTTGGCCATGTGTAAAAACCGGTGATCGAAGGTCCAATCCAACATGCTTGACTGATTGCCCTTGAGACTTGTTGATAGTCATAGCAAAGGCCAATCGAATTGGAAACTGTCTCCTGTGTAATGGTATTGGCATATCCTCTTCAGAGGCATCTAGATTGATCCTTGGAATCAAAACAGTTGAATCTGCAAACTTGGCATCTCCACTGATAATACAACATCTGAGGACTCTGGTGCTGATATGAGTGACAATCATTCTTGTTCCATTGCAAAGTCCTTTGGTTGTGTCCAGATTTCTGAGGAGCATGACAGGAACTCCAATCTTCAAAGCCAGTTTAGCCAAAGGCAAACTACTGGCTTTCAAAGAGTTGAGATATTCCACAGGATATAAGGCAAGGCCATCAGGATTCCTGTTATCAGAAAGAACAAAATCTGCACTCTGTAAGATCCTTTCTTCCCCTGGATACCTCTCTAGAACTTCTGTATTGATCTCCTCTATATCTGAGTTCTTGCCAGAGAGAATAGTCTGGTCCAGGTAATACTGATCATTTTGAGGATGACCAATATCAGGATATTTGGAAGAAATCAATCCAGTGATAGAATTGTCATCACAGATCATCCTTTCAGGCAGTTTGACTGTTTCTCCAGGTCATAGATTTTTCCCTGCACCAACATCCAACAACCAAGCTGCATGAGCAATATTCTCTGCAGTCTGATCCAATCTCATATTTTGGACCAAGTAGTGGACTTGGATATGATCCCAAAGTTGGCCCCTTTTGAGTGAAGCAGCAACCATCTGCTGCCTGAGTCCATGTAGAACCACTGGAAGAGTTTGTCTAAAGTTCCCTCCAAAAACCACAGTAACTCCACCAAAGGAAATGTTGTTATTGAAGATGTCCCTGAAGCCACAATCTACAGAGTCAATGGCATTTTTGTGTTGCATTGGAACTTCATCCCAAATAACAACTTTGGTGCGAAGTATAAGCTGTGATAACTGGGTTCCTCTCTTGATATTGGCAATGGA
This sequence comes from Termitomyces sp. MG16, assembly GCA_003313075.1. Classification (NCBI taxonomy): domain Eukaryota; kingdom Fungi; phylum Basidiomycota; class Agaricomycetes; order Agaricales; family Lyophyllaceae; genus Termitomyces; species Termitomyces sp. MG16. Next base: position 27,368 of record QGOA01001237.1, read on the forward strand.
TGTGTCAAGAGCAGGAATGGGAATTTTGAATCTTGAATGAGCTGTCCTACCCCCTTCCAACAATAAGGCAGCAATGCCAGATGATGCTACATGTAATGCCACATCTCCATTAGAACAAATAGCAGCAGCCAGAGTATTGCAGACAAAGGTTTTGCCACATCCTCCAGCACTGTTAATGAATAGCATCCTGCCCAAATTGTTGTTCACTGAGTTCATGACAGCATCAAACATCTCCAGTTGTTCCACATTGAACTTGGCCTTGTTCCTCTCCACTCTTTGCTTGAGCTTGTCAACATCATAATTAGTTTCATCTTCTAAAAGTTGATTGCCTAGAAGAATAATCAGTATTCAAGTCAATCTTTTATGCAAATGCCAATTACCTGGAACTATGTTCCAATTCTGTTGAGCCTCTGGCATGTTGGGAAAGTCTTTCAGAGTTTTCCCAAAATTTATCAAGGTGTCATTGATAAGATAAAGGCCATAGTCGTAAATGTCTTCATTGGTAAAGACTCAGTCCCTGTACTGTCTTGTATGTTCTAATCTGTGTCTAAGATCATCACAGATAGAATGCTTGAATTTGTCCCATAAACCCTCAGGAGTGGCAGGAGTACAGTGGAATAGAATAGTGCAAAACAGCTGTCTGAGAGCTGATTGGAGCAGCTTCAGTGAAACACTGCCTCCATTCTGCATCATCCTCCAAAAGACCTAGAGCCTTGCATGCTTCTTGATAAGTGGGATAGATATGGCCATTGACTGTCCTGAGATCAGCCCATAAAGTTGCATTGGTTACAACAGTCAAGAGCATTCTGAGATAGAACCTTTCTCCCTGTCTTGGTGAAGCAAAGTACATCCTCTCAATTGCTGTACCTCTCTGCCTCTCCTTCCAACTCTGTTTAGATGGCTCATAAACAAACTTGGTTGGAAAGTTCTGATAAGTAGTGTTATTATTGGGAAACCTGGTATTGGCTTCAAACCAAGCTGTGAGTGCAGTCTTGTCTGCATTAGGTCTAGCAGCCACCACCTGTATTGGTTCATCATCTGGGAAATAGACTTCATGCTGGTTTTCCAAGTGCACAGGCAATCTGTACATTGAAGGATATTCAGCATGCATGTTGAATTCAAAGATGTGCCAGCAAGCCTCAGGAGCAGAAATGTATTTGGCATCCAAGTGTTTCTTGATTTTATTCCTCTCCTCCCTAGCAATCTCCAAAGTTGTCCTATCATGGCCCTTGTAGATGTACTTGTAAATGTATTTGATTGCATCCACTGAAGCACAGACTTCCATATTGATATGACATTGGAATTTGGCTGAGAGATATGGATTGTATGGGACAACATTACGATTGTCATAACGATGACCATGCTTTTCAAAAAAGCAGCCATTGTTAGGTCTGGCATATTGGGGATAGCCATCATCACCATATTGTGTAGCTTCTTGATATATCTCTTAGAACATTTGCTGTCTACCATGCACTTGGCATTGGAAAAATCTGCTCCACATGGACCATGAACCATATTGGTAGTAACAACCTAATAACAAAGGTCAGTCACTGCATTGATAATTCAAGCAAAGCCAATACCTGATACAATTGAGGCTGAGTCACTGGATCAGGAATTTGAGCAGAAACAATAATGTCCACATGAGCTGCATCTTTGATCTTGTCATGATGATGGAAAAAGATTAAGATATGTATATGTGGAAGTCCCCTCTTTTGAAATTCAATGGTATGGACAGATGCCACACATTTTCCAAATAGACCATCTTTTATGTACTTCAAAAGAGCATTCTTCTTGAGTTCAAATACTCTGGCAACAATATCTGGATGATCAGAAGCTGTTTGCCTCTTTTCATTAACCATAGGTTCTTTTAGCAGAGCCTCTTCTATTTCAGGCCACTTTGGATTGGCAGTCATGGTGATGAAGAGATCTGGTTTATGGAAATGTCTGCAAATAGCCATAGAGTCCTGGAATAGTTGCTGCATGTGTTGTTCACTTCCAACATGAGAAGAAGGAAGGACCACCCGTTGGCCTTGTCTGCATAAGTCTTCATCTCCAGCAGCTGCATTGACTATCCCTTGATAGACTTCAGCTCTAATCTTCTGTTGATTGTGCTGGACCCAATTGAGCTTGTTCTGCTCAGTTGATGCCCATGCATCTACAACATATTGCTGAAATAGTCTGCCACTCCAAAGCAATGCAGCATTAGCTTCCAAAGCTCTTTGCTGCAGCCTATATGCATAAAATGCAGTTTGGCTAACTTTTTTGGCTCTTTGTTCTCCTGCTGGTCCAAATTGAGATTGAATATTGGTGTGAAATCCAGGTTCTCCAGTTGAAAATATAATAGTGTAATGCAGAGGAGTGTAATAGGGGTGTAAATGGCTGATTTGCTTCAATTGACCTCCATGCAGATGCAGGACTATGTCACGGTGATCTGATCATTCTTTTGAACCATCTCCTGGTATAATTGCAGCAACTCCTTTCTGTTCATTAGGGTTGTTATAGTGTCGATGGTCTCCAAAGTCAGCCCTCAGTTGAACGGTCTCCAAAGTCAGCCCTCAGTTGAACAGAAAGCCTTTGTGGTTGGCCTTCAGGAACTTCTGTCATAATCTGCTTTGCAAGCTTGTATAAGCCAATAAAGGGATTGACTCTATGAAGCATATCCTGCAAAGAGGCCATTATATGAGGATCCAATCTAGGATTGCTTCCCTGACAAAAAGCCAATTGTTGATTGTGATCATAGAAGTAGAGTTGTGCATATACAGGATGACCACCTTCAGTTGGAAGCAAAGCACCTGTCAGATGATGGAGCTCTCCATTAATCCTAAAGCTGTATGGTCCAGAAGCATTGGTAATTGCATGGTCAATCTTGACTCCTAGAGATGTAAATGCAAAAGCAGCATTGTATTGACAGATAGATGCTTTGAAAGCACCAGAAAGAGCATTGTAGTACTTGGTGGCAAGTATTACTGTAGTTCTGGGGCTTTCTGGGGCTTATTGGTAACTCAGAAAGTTCCCTCTAATCCACACTGTTGCTTGATGATAAACTTGGTGTATTGGGTGCTTCTCAGAATATCAAATACTCTGGTGGGCAGTAGAAGGTTCTCAGTCAACTCGTAGAAGGTTCTCAGTCAACTCCAGCCTAAGCAGTTCACTCCCTGGGAACTACCAAGCCTTTGTTTTCCAATAGACTTCCAAGAAGAGGTTCAATAAACTCTAGCCTAGGTGATTCACTCCCTGGAAACCACTGAGCCTTTGCCTATCAAATACCTGGTTATTCTCTACTCTACTTGGACTATTTATACTAATTTTCCAGTGCACAGACCACCAGATCACATGACTTTTTGCTCTTGACCTCCCAGCATTCCTGACCTAATTTGTTGTTCCATTTTCCATTTTGGTGATGCATGTTTCAGTGCCACCATTCCATTCATCTCTTCCTTCCTCCATTCAATGCATGTTTCAGTGCCACCATTTCATTCATCCCTCCCTTCCTCCATTCAATGCATGTGCCACCATTCTATTCATCTCTTTTGACATCCCTCCATGCTTCATTCCCTTTCCCCTTTCAGTCATATCAAATTGGGCATTGTCAGATCAGATCTTGATCTAGATCACAATTTGATCCCCTTTTGTCACCTCTGCCAGCTCCCATGCTTCTCCTCCTCATAACAGTGGTTGGACTATTGTTGAGTTGCATGGTCAATCTTGACTCCTAGAGATGTAAATGCAAAAGCAGCATTGTATTGACAGATAGATGCTTTGAAAGCACCAGAAAGAGCATTGTAGTACTT